>QLPG01051167.1:0-10504 GCA_003314385.1 Gomphus sp. MG54 | reverse complement strand
AATCCATGTCGACGACATGTAGTGTTGGGTGAAGAAGAAGTTTAAGCCAATACTCAATAAGTCAATAATATTCAGAACTCCTGGAAGCCTGAAGACAGTATGTGAGAATTTATAACACTCCGTTATTCTGGTATGGTGCTTTTATACACTAAACTATAAGTCCCTTTTGTTTTCCAGGACTATTTGTCCAATGTCTTTTACCAAGGTCAGGGTTTTCTCTTGTACATATCCAATGTATGTTAGCTATCTTATCCTTCCCATCAGACCAAAGATCCGGCACCTCAACGTCTAAGCATCGGTCTCCGGAATACACCTGCCGATCTAGATATCTGACACATATAATATTGATCTAATTTAAATATTCGATAATTCGAGAAGCCCTGGTTAACGGTTCAACCTAGTTTCATGGGTCCGAGGAGAACACTTATCAACTCTCTCGTGTGGCATGACACCGAGCATCCTCCATGCGATTCTCATAAATACTAGTCAGCTTGCGTCGTGAGTAATATTCTATTCTATATTTAGTCTCGTTTGCAGGATGTTAAATCAGGCACAGGCATGGCCAGTACTGATGGAAAGGAACGGATCCAGTTATGACATGATCGACGAGTAGATTTTGATAAGCTATGGTGAATGGTGCACGGATCATGGTTGACGATAATTGCGATATACCTGAAACTACGTCTGTCCATCCCAGGATAATGACGAAAGGTCATCTGTTCTCACTTATATTTCTCTCAGAACTGATTCGGTTGGGTTACTGAAATATCAAGTATGCAATGTGCTGTGCAGCAGTTTGACAGTTGACACTTGTTTGTCCTTCTCAGTTTCACTCGAGCTCTGATACTGCTCCTGTTGCTTTCACTAACGCTTGATATCAGCTCACTATGATAATTTGAACGAAATGTCTTATATTTGCTTTCCATTGGGTTCGCGCTCGACATAGTGTTACAGATGCTCCACAGAGTTGCAAGACCCCGTATTCATGTCATCACATCCTAAATATCAAGTTCAAATTCATATTTAGTTTCACTGATGCAACACACTCGCACAATTAGTAAACATCGCTAGGACGTTATTCTTCGTGCGAGATTCAATATGCAATCGATGGGCAATCTTCACGGACCATTTAGAGAGAGGAAACTCACACTTGTAATATGTATTAGCGACCCAAACCAAAATAAAATAAAATACACAAGTGACGAGAGCAAAGGCAAAATATGACAAGAGGTAGAATGCCGAACCACAAACCAATTGAAAAAAAACAGATACAAGACAAGAAAAAAATAGTCAAACGGAAATACTAACAGTAGATAACAACGGTGAGGAGATTCAACAAGGCCAGAAGACATTGCAGAAGGTCAAAGCACACAATGTCAGAGGTTGGCGGCGGAACTCAGCTTCGAATTGGCCCAGTTTTTTTTGTGGAGGGGCTGTTAGATGACCCACGGGCCACACCACCTACATCATGTCCAAAGGCGGCAAAGTTCAGGGGTATGATTGTGCAAGGTGACAAAACTCGAATTGAAGCGTTGAAAAAGTGCAAAACAACATCACACACCACATGAGGCTGTCAGTCACAGTCAGTCACAGTCAGCCATGCTTGTACGTCATTAATTGTCGACTTCGGAGATAAAGGGACGAGCTGCGCCGATGGGAAGTTGTAGGAAACTTATAAAGTGCTCCCTGTTTGAATATGAGCATAGTGTTAGTACGTAGCAAATTGACAAACGATTACAGATGACGTGAATCAAGACCGAGGCCATCTCGCATTTCAGTCGAAGTGGGATGGGCATTCTCGGGATACCACATGACGTCATCCAGCCATTGGGGATTGGGGTCGAATGAGGCATGGAAGCTGGTCTTCAACTCTGGTACTCCTGATTCCCGCATATTTGGAGCATCGTTGTTTGAAAAAACGTACACGGCGGGTTCTGTCACCCCATGATGTGCTTCAGAGTCCAATTGGAAGTCGGAGTATTCATGTCCTGGCACACTGGGACCGTCCGCGAGTTTCAGTCTAATGGAAAAACAGCACACTATACTGGTAACTATCTCACGCTGCTGGTCAAAACTAGTTTCTGCGCTTACAGAGATACACACCTAGTTTCAGTTCATGGGGTGGAATAGAGAGGCCATGACGGTCGATCATGAAGCGCGCGTGGTCACGCAACCACTTCCACGCATGTGTGTCATCCAAATTATTGTATCGTAAAGAAATAAACATCAACATTGACGCGGGGATGACGAGAGGGACGAATCTACGATAAATGGTTAACAAAACAGACACAAAAGTAGAAATGGACTTGCCTCTGCCGTTGGAAAGTGTGACCTGCTTGGCTAAATATAGTTTCTCCAGGAGTGTTCTCGCGGTATTCACTGTGATAGTAATTCCGCTTATAATTCCAGGACAGTGATCCAGTTTGTCCTTGCATGTGGTCATGAACATTGTCGACGACGACAAATTCAGCATTTTTGTCAACATAGCCAATGTCACCCAAACAAACCCCACAATTGGCAGCACTGAAATTGTGCGGTATGTAATGAGTACCCTCCGCTAGCCAGCCTTGTTCAAAAAATGCAGCCCCGACCATAGGAAGCGTGATCTCGTCAAATCGACATCCAAGAATGTCCACAAGGTCTTCGGTGCGGTGCATCCATAATGAGGAGCGAAGCATGAGCTTTCCCATCCAGTTGACGGGGTTGGGATCGTATCCCTCCCATGCATTTCTATAGACAGATAATTTTATACCAGGAATGTACGATATCTTCGAATACTGACTCTGGAACGGTCATTCCCATTTCATCTAGAATATAAAAAACAGACTACCGTGATCATGAGCACGACTGGGATCATCTATCGGCAAATATGGCAACTTACCATTGGGTCGTTGTCTCCACCCGACAATTCACCAGCATATATCAGTTTACAGTGGGGTCGATAATGTCCTCCTTGCACAGTAACGCAAAGGCCGGCCCACTAGAGATTGTCAGTAAAGTTGAATTCAGCACATTAATTCATTACCATTCCACCAACAGGGAACACAAATCCTCCCGACAGTTGAGACTCTGCCAATGCCTAGTCATGGATAGTACTATAAATAATTATATGAGTAACTAAGTGTGTCATACCAGAACTGATGTCCGCTGGTCCAACAGGTGCATCAATACCAATACAACCTGATATATGCCATCACAAACCATGTCATAGAGTCCATATATAAACTCTACGGGGTTTGATGATACCGTGCGTCTAACCCAACTCCTCAAACTCTCAACATTTTCGCCTGGCATGTGATATACCTCGAACGGCATGCTGCATGCGAGTCTGCTCGCTCCAATGAGCTGCAATATGGAAGGATCCCTGCGATAAAAGGATTAGCATTTGTTACATTTAATCTCCAACGACAACTCACATGATATCTCTGCGCAAAGAGATGTTTCGCTCAAACTACGACAGGATTAAAAATGACCAAGAGTCTGGAACAAAACTGGGACTTACGAGCGTTGTCTTCCGTTGAGAAGGCGAACCATGATACTTTTTTACAAGAACTCTTTGACCATCAGGTTGTTTTGCTTTATGCAGCTTTACTATAACAAAACTTGTTCCGTCAGACCAATAGATACGCTGTTGATTAATCGTCTGCAGCAGGTTGATATCCTTCCTCATGTAAGTGAGTATCTAAGATCTGGCATCAGCACACTGCTTTTCCAAAAAAACTCCAATGCTACATGCATCAGGATCATCCAAGGGATCTGAGGACATGGGTATTGGCTGACTACTCATACCTTCAAGGTGCATATGCTGTCAGAGGGGAATCACTGGCTGGAATAAAGATAATCTCACCTACTATATGTATATTCACATTTCCCTTGGCGGCATCTGCAACAGACAATGGGACCTGTTTCAGCACCTCGTATATGCCAAATGGTTCAACATGCGGGTTCACAGATTTGGTTCTCTTGCATTTTGAAGTTTATTAACGGCAAAGATGGAGATTGTCCTTCTGAAATAATGGGTAGGTGTACAAGGACAGAGAATTAAGGATACCAGATGGGGCATACCTGGATGTATGTCACAGCTTTTGCCGCTTGTTTTCTGGTTTTGAGGTTTGCTAATGCTACTGCCGCTGTTCTGCTGCAACCGTAATACGCGTTTGAAAATGTTCAAGATAGGACGAGAGCTGTGGTGCAATAATATCCCGGTGCATATTAAGAGTATTGTAATCAGAATTATTAATCTTTCATGGAGGAATAAACGGGAAGCGAACAAAACACATACCCCGCATTTGATTCATTAGCATTCGACTTTATCTGTTTCATTCGCATAATTGAGGGTGCATTGAATGGGCAACTCATGAGCATTGAGGTTCGTGTAGCGGTGGTAGGAAGTAATTGGTCGGGAAGATGATTCGTGGCAGCAGGCGTGACAACCCTTTCAAGCTCTGCATCACCGTGCCATACATCCGAGACGTGTTCACCAGCAGAATGTAGATCAGAGTCTTCGAACACCTCACAAACCCTATGCCCTATTGGTCCGTCCGCATTGGATACTTCATTCTCCTGAGGCTGAGGGATACTTGAATTGTGGTGTTTATCTCTCAAGCGAAGGATAGAACTTTGAACTTTCATGGTGAAGGGTGGTGGCGAAGGGTTGAGGTGGTTCGAGAGGTGAAAGGCTGGCGTTATACATGAATTGATAAGGGCTGTGCAACTTAGCGCTGTGCCAACATCTGGGGGCAGTGCAGGCCGAATTGCCCGACTTCAAATATATGTTCTGTAGGTAAGCTGTCGTTGTTAAACTCTAAAGCTTATAGATGCCACAGCAACATTCTTTGAGTAGCGCTCAGATGCCTAAAGTGGGACTGATGAAATGTTATTTTTGTTAAATTTACTAGGCTTGACTCAACATTCATCATACAAGACTTGTGGTCCATGAAACATGTACTTTCAACAAGACATTGTGGAAACAACGTGAATTTCAGAACCGTTAGTTACCTGGCACCGGGGATGCAGTGTGACGAGCCTGTGGAAACCGAATTAGGAGAGAGTTTAGAAATCCCATGAACACAAAGAATGAAACACTGGCCTCATACCGGTGTTAGGGATTGCTCACTAGTCATACAACTATGGTAATGAAAAGGCCTGGAAAAATGAGACAATATCAAGAGGCCAGTGCGATGTGTGAGATAAAGGGAGAAATATTAATTGAGCAGTTGTATGTAACTTGTGAGAGAAAGCCATGTCGATGAATCTAGTTTTGTGTGAGGGAGTACACGCCCAGAAGATCGGGAAGCTCAAAAAAATGCTTCGCGAATCTAGAGTGATTTTTGTAAGAATATTTCCAAATCACGAACCAACGTAGGATGTCCACCAATGTCAATATTACCGCCTCACCGCCGCTTGACCTTTGTGTTCTAATCTTTGGACTGTGAAACGACCATAAGCTTCTATATAATACCAGAGACTAAATCTCTGGTGCATAATTACATGGATACACTGTTGAACGTGGAGACGGCAATACGGCCGCGCATGAGTCGGATGAAGACGGCTAAGATCCGCCGTAACGGATCTACGGGATCCGGGTGTAACGACACCCGGCTTAGAGATGGATGACGCATTGAAGGTACAGGCTTAGTACGCATATGAGTAATATTTATTTTCTACAACTATATATATAGCGAGTAGTTTAGATCTGAATGTAACAATTCTCAAAGAGATCAAATCTCATTAATATCCCTCGATCTACAGGTTATGGGCCCCGGCCGTAACTGATCAACTATATTACACCCCACACCGTCTATTATGTCTATTACGTCGAACGCTTACAAGGTCGACCCCTTGAATGGGGACAATTATATTACGTGGCGACGGCGCTTAGAATGGGTCTTAGAGGATCTAGATCTATGGGCGATAACCGACGGATCGGAGACGGAACCACAGCCGATAGACGCCAGGGTGCCTACCAAAGCGGAACAGACGGCGATCGCTGAATGGAAAAAGAAAGATAAAAAAGCGCAAAAGGAAATATGTCTTAGAATATCCGATGAGTATCTGGTATATATTGATCAGGATACTACTGCTACAAAGATATGGAGCAGACTGCGCGGGATCTTCAAATCTAAAGCAGCGATCGGCATCGTTAATATCCGCTGGGAATTTTTCCGAACAATGGCCGTGGACGGCGCTAACATGGATGAGCACATCCGGAAGATGCGCGGGCTATACCAACAACTGAATGCCAGGGGTCAATTAATTTCCGACGATGACTTCAGTAATACATTGCTCACTTCATTACCGGACACCTGGGCTACATTCATAACTACGATTAATGCAATCGGGATGGCGATCAACTCCGAAACTTTGATCGCCAGAATCCTGGATGAAGATCGATCGCGGAGCGCCGGTACTATTAAACAGACAGCGCTTAAGGCACAATACAACCCCAGTAACAGATGCAAGGGCGGAGATAGAGCACCCGGTGCTACCAAAGGGAATTGCCGGAATTGTGGCAAAAAGGGGCATTACATAAAGGACTGTTGGATAAAAGGGGGCGGCAAAGAAGGCCAGGCACCCAAATGGTTTAAGGAGCCGAAAGATCGGGACTCTGCCAAGCAATCTAAGGAAGAAGATTTAGCGTTCATGGCCTATATTAAGGAGGTCACACCAGCAGCAATCTTGGCATCAGATTGGCTGGCCGACACGGCTGCAACAATGCACATCGTGCGTAGCCGAGAAGACTTTATTACATACACGGAGGAAAAGTCGGAAATCGATGGGATCGCACCAGGAAAATCCCTGATAACTCGAGGGCGAGGAACGATCGCAATAAATTTCAAAATAAACGACAAAAGTTATCCTACAAAACTACACGATGTTAAGCATGCCCCAGACTCCCCAAATAATATTATTAGTGTTGGGCGGCTAACCGATCACGGTCACACAGCTAAATTTACATCTTCAGGGGTCGAGTTCATTTCCGCCAAGGGCACTATATTTGCGATCGGACAGAAGCAAAACCGACTTTACAAAATGCACGTGATCACCAAATCTCCGGGTCAGGCACGGGACTTTGCAGCTGTAACCAAGGGACGAACTTTAGATAAATGGCACCGGGTACTCGGCCATATTAATATCTATACTATCCAAGCATTACACAAGAATCAATTGGTCACAGGGCTAATGATCGACGACACACAAGCGCCGACTCAATGTACGGCATGTATTCAAGGCAAGCGCCATGTGGAGCCATTCCCCAAGGAATCGCATGAACGGGTCCAGGAGATCGGCGACCTCGTGGTATCCGATGTGTGGGGCCCGGCTCAAGTAGAAGGTTCAGGGCGCGAGCGCTACTTCTTTACATACACGGATTACAAAACCAGGTACACCAAGATCTATTTCGGGCCGACCAAAGATCTGGTCACAATTAACTTCCCCCAATATAAGGAGTTCCTGGAAATACAAACCGGTAAAAAAGTCAAAAGAATTAGGACTGACAATGGTGGAGAATATGTTAACAAAAAATTCCAAGATTATTGCGCACAAAATGGAATTATTATGGAAACTACAGCTCCATACTCACCGGCCCAGAACGGCATTGCCGAGCGGATCAATCGAACTCTATTGGAACACGCGTGCGCTATGATATTTGCTAAAGATCTACCCAAAATCTTATGGCCCGAGGCAGTGGCGTACTCAAACTATATTAAGAACAGGGTACCTACCCGGGCGCTTGGAACGGAAATTACTCCGTATAAAGCATTTTTCGGTAAAAAGGCTGATGTGTCAAGGTTAGAAGAATTCGGCACGCGCTGCTGGGTCATGGTACCGGATCAAAGAAGATCTAAATTAGATCCGAAGGCAGAAGAACATCTATTCATTGGGATAGCCAAACACTCAAAAGCGTGGAGATATTACAATAAAAAATCAAGGCAAATTCAAATCTCCAGGAACATTACTTTTGATAGTTCAGACAACAGACTTTATTCAATCCCGAATGAAGACGATGACGTGCCGCTCGAGGGGGAGACTACACCATGCGAGTGATCACCTGATCCACCTACACCCACCTCTGACAATATACAGACGCCGGAACAAGCGCCAGCACCGGAAGTACGGCGCAGCACCCGAAAGACCGGCAGGCCAGATTATCGGCTACTCCATTCAGGGGAACCAGCCACACGGGCCGATCAGGCGCTTATCAGCCGGGAAATAGTCATGGAACCGGAGAATTATGCGGAAGCAATCACGCAGATCGATTCACCGATCTGGCACGAGGCCATGATCAATGAAATGAATCAACACGATGAAATAGGCACATGGGATTATGTTGAGCTACCAGCAGGACGGACAGCGATCGGCTGCCGATGGGTATACGCTACAAAGACACAAATAAACGCCGATTTTGACAAAGCAAAAGCGCAGCTTGTAGCACAAGGGTTCAAACAAAGACCGGGAATGGATTACTTTTAAGTTTCTTCCCCTGTTGTCAAATTTGACTCACTCCGGACGCTACTAGCTATTGGAAACGCTCTCAATTGGGAGATCGAGATGATGGACGTCAAAGGCGCCTACCTCAATTCATCCCTTGAAGAGGAAATATATATGCGTCAACCCGAAGGTTTCAATGACGGATCGGGGCACGTATTAAAATTAAAAAGGGCGCTATATGGACTCAAGCAGGCCGGATGGGCTTGGCACCAACGATTTCGATCGGCATTATTAAGTTTTCATTTTATTCAAAGTTCAGCCGACAAATGCGTTTACATCCGGATCGACGGATCTAATACAGATGTAATTTCCGTTTATGTGGATGACCTCGGGCTATTTTCAGATAGCCGGGAAGGGATGGGACGTACCAAATGGGAGTTGAATAAGGAATTCAACATGACCGACTTAGGGGAGATGAAGAAGATATTAGGGATAAGAGTAGAGAGGAACAGGGAAGAAGGAACCCTCAAGATTTCTCAAGAACAATATATTGACACCCTGATCAACCACTTCCGCATGCATGACGCCAACATCGTATCAACACCACTCAATAAAAATACGAAATTAATTCCTCCGGAGCAACCAATAAGCTCCCTGGATGTTCCGTATGCCAAAGCCATCGGATCACTAATGTATGCGACGCTTGGTACCCGTCCCGATATATCCTTCGCCGTGTAGCATCTTAGTCAATTCACCACGTCACACGGCCTGGAACATTGGATGGCAATTAAACACGTGCTTCGCTACCTCAAAGGAACACGTGACCACGGCATTACATACAGATGGAGCGCCGGCCTAAATTTAGAGGTATTCACCGATGCCGATTACACCAATAGATCGGATGCACTATCTATAGGCGGCTATACAGCCGTATTTGGAGGAGGCGCGATCGCGTGGAGTTCAAAGAAACAGAGGACAATTGCATTATCAACTATGGAAGCGGAATACATAGCAATGACTGAGGGGGCCAAACAAATTATTTGGCTTAGGAGATTGCTTCAAGATCTCGGCATAGATCAAACCACACCCACATCTATGCGATCAGACAACTTAAGCGCGATCACACTTTCCCATGACGCCACTTATCACGCGTGGACTAAACATATTAATGTGGCCTATCATTTCATTTGCGAATGAGTAGCCTCTAAGGAGGTAATGCTCACTTACATCAGATCCAGGGAAAACCTCACGGATTTAATGACCAAAGCGCTGGATATTCACCAACACCGATATTTGTCTGGCGGATTAGGTTTTCGGGCGTGGCCCGAATTGAGGGGGAGTGTTGAACGTGGAGACGGCAATACGGCCGCGCATGAGTCGGATGAAGACGGCTAAGATCCACCGTAATGGATCTACGGGATCCGGGTGTAACGACACCCAGCTTAGAGATGGATGACGCATTGAAGGTACAGGCTTAGTACGCATATGAGTAATATTTATTTTCTACAACTATATATATAGCGAGTAGTTTAGATCTGAATGTAACAATTCTCGAAGAGATTAAATCTCATTAATATCCCTCAATCTACATACACTATCAAAAAGATATTATTCTCTCCTTCTTGAGTGACCGGGAGTTTCTGGTTTCTGGTTTACATAATTAGCACTCAGCGTGACATGAAAATTTCTCAGTCACGGGTACTTACATCCGTTTTTTTTTCATCAGAGCTCAGATGTAAGCCCCCATTTTATCTGTACATATAGTCTAGATGACTCTTGTTCAGGTAGAATAGTTGCTTTAATATCTTCTTCAAAGCTGAGATATACACCCTCGTACATAAGCCCAAATTCCGCCCTCCATCAGACAGCCTCGCAGGAAACATCACGCATCCCCTCGACCTCACCAATGTAAATCTACACGAGTCCTGATACAATGGACGTTATCGTCGCCCTTAAGGGATCTCTGTCAATTTCATGTTCCAGATGACCTATTACCCATGTCCCTTTCATGAGCATTGTCAGGGGACTACCGGTTTATTCCTCTTTTCCTTCTTTTCCTTCCTTTTATTCCTTT
>QLPG01051165.1:0-14114 GCA_003314385.1 Gomphus sp. MG54 | reverse complement strand
CCTACTCTGTTGATGGCCAGGCTCAGCTTTAACTAGTATAGATCTCAAAACTTTGGTGCAAACATCTACCAGGATTCCCACAAGCCTTGGCATCTACATTCCACAATGGTCCAATATAGCACATGGAGAATGCTTTGAAAGCCATTTCAGACCCCTCATTTAAAGTGTGTTATAATCCATATACTTCTCTTATTGATTTTTTACCCTTACCCTAATCCCGTCTTGAAATTACAGGGCAGACCAACTGGTGGTCCCAGACATGGGCAGAGGCATATGATAAAATGATTGGATCTTTCAGATGCCCTCAAACACACTGCAAATTTCGGCGAGATTTGTGTGCTTGGAGAAGAAGTTCGTGCACGGTGGGTACCTTTATGGTGTTGTGCCATGAATAAGTGAGGCATGATTACTATCAGCGTCACTCCACATCTTCTTGGATAGCTCAAAATAGAGCCTGCATTTTTGCATGGTGATCTTTGGATCAATAAAGCCTTGTGGGCTGTATCTCGATGAATACACGTTAAAGCCACCTTGGTCCCCTCGACCCATGTTTACAGAGTGGGAATGCCGGAACTGACATGGACAGCGGAAAACCGGGTATGTTTTATCCTTCGTCTTATTACGGGCATAATGAGATAGAGTTGGTGTTCCCTTGCGCTGTTGTCGGATACAATTTTTACAATTATCCCCAGATTATCCATTGCACGTATATTCGGAGGCTTCCCCTCCACCTTTTTCACTGCATACCACGAGCATATCCCCCCTGCTGAGCCTGTTGCAGAGTATCATCAACGCGCTCCGCTTTATGAGCTTTTCCACCACCTCAATCACACAGTCCTCTTCGGCGTGAGTCCCTTTCTTTTTTCCTCTTGTCCAATTCACTCCTTTCCTTCACAACCTTTACACCGTTACCTTTTTTATCTCTCCTCTCCCTGTTCATATCCCAAACACTCCACCTCAAAATTTCATGTTTCCATGCTTCCGCTCACCAGCCATATGGCACTCTCACCCTCGGGAAACTGTCTACCCGACTTACGTGCAGGTGTACCCGCTGATACGTTAATTCGGACCCGCGTGAAAAACAGCGTTCATATGAGAGCGCCGCACGCCCAAACGATGACATTGCTTCTGCGGTATGTCACGGACAATAAACAAACGTCGATCCTATAGCTCTCCCTGTGGTTGAGGCTTCTTGTCATGTCCCTTTCCATTGGTATTAGAGTTTTTCTTTTACCTCTACTTCAAAAACGTTGTCCATCTCTTATCGCTGCCATTGGATTCTAAGATATTCAGTTGAATGTATTACAGTGTCTTTGTTACTCCGGCTGCAGTACTTGATTCTTTGAATCTATCACTGCAATGTTCTGTTTTTCTTTCTTTCTCAAGTTCCACTTGCTACGCAGAGCCTAGTGTACGGAACGTTTGATAGCGGTCGGGCCAAATGGTCAGTCATCGCTGGTCTATTTATGTCACGGCCTGATTGGTTGGAAACCATGCATCACTTAAACAATGAGAGCATTCCAAAAGGCTCTACTCAAGCAATACACCCTGACCCTACGTCTATTTATATGTTTTGCACACCAAATATAGGGAACTCTCCCATACTCAGACCCTTATACCTGCTAGGGACTTGAGGCTTTTCACTAAGAGAAGGATATCATTAGATCTCAATTATCCTTTCACTCCAATTCATATTCATGACACTGATCAATACCTCTTAGATTACAATCAAATCTGTAAGTCAGTTCTGAGTTCACAGACTAAGTGTGTATTCATAGCTTTCATAATTTAATTGCTTTTTCGTTATCATGAAAGGATAGAAACACCATGTTAATAACTACAAAGATTTGTATGATAACTCCAGGGTATGTAGAACACTTTATGTAAAGTAGATGATAAAACCTTCTGTGAAATTGAGAAAACTGGAAGGTCTAGCCTTCTCCATGCACAGCCAAAGTCAATATTCCTTTCACATTTGTCATTTGGAGATCAGAGAGGGCATTTCTGCCACTTGCTCAGATGGTGTTTCAAGTTTCATAAGAATTGTAATTGAATGGACCTGTATCCCATCGACCACCTGCTTCGAAAAAAAAAAACTGCAAAAAATTGAGGTCTCAACGATCCTATTCATGGCATACTCTCATCCCTAACTGATCTTGCTTGAGATAGTCTAATATCTCTCTCACTGTATCTCTCAGATGAATGAAGCTGACATTTGATTTGCAGTACATTGAAGATTACACAAGAGAACAACGAATATCAATCTATTGCAATTGGCCTAACTTGTTTACAAAGAGGGTTGGCTACAAACTAATAGTGGTAATATTTGGACAGGATTATTCCATTTCCCTCTTTTTATCAAGATCATTCTAATAACATGATGAATTAACAACCAAATATAACTTATCCTCTCACCCACAGACCAACACATTTACATTTCTCCAAACTTTGTTAAAAGTATTGATACTTCTCAAGTCACACACACTAAGCAAGTCTGATTTGGCTAGCATGCATGAAGGGGCTCATATCTGATGCTATTGCTGATTCTTTTTTATTTTAAGGTGTCCATATCAATGACCTCATTCCATGTTATGTCATTTTTTGGAAAAATATGGATTAGCTTTATCACAGTCTCTCTTTACATTCAAACATTCCAGAACTATAATAAGTTCAGTCCTAACTTAGTTTTTTTTTCCTATAGTTTCTTGGAGATCTTGGAAATGAATCATGTCAAAGACCAAGTAAAGCAAATGAGCTCATTCATCGGTACACTGGTATGAAAGTATGTATGTTATCTATCATCATTACCATCAAAATTTTCTAAACACCAACCCCATGGTTATTAGGCAAATTAATTTTTTTCGGTACTGGAAGGGACGCTGCTGCTGATCTGTTGTTCTACCAATGTGTTCGCTAATATACACACACCGCTTGGAATAACAATATAACAGTCATCTTACTTAAATTATGGTTTGTCTGTTCAGCTAGCTGTTTAGGTTTTGATCGACATATTTTATTTCCTTTGTAGTATTTTGTTGGAAATAACTCAGTAATGCTACTATTTATCTAGAGTACGAGTGTCTGAAAATATCATATAAAACGAAAAAAATAATTTTGATTTTAAATTTCAATATCGAGAAATTAGTGAATCGTGTATAAAGAAAAAAAGGCCATAATAATTTTAATTTTAGTTATAGAGAGTATATAACAAGATTTAGCAAATATCACAACACGATGACAACATATCTGCAGACAATACCATCCTGTAGTTTCCTCATAAACTGTCTAATCTTTATTATCCCAAAAAAAAGCTACGCGAAAAACGTATATTTACTTACAAATTCCCTCGTGAAAGATGTGTAAAATCATAACAAAGTTATACATCACAATCCAAGAAAAACAAAAAAAAAAGAATCGAGACCTGAACGACAGCATTGATTATTCAATAAAGTATGAACAAGAGTCCAAAGTTCATCACAGCTTGCTAATGTTCATGAAGTACGTGACAAAAAAGGACAGTGAGTGTAAGTACGGCCAGATAGAGATAGAGCAAGAGTAAAAAAAAACGAAGAAAAAATGATGTTGCAATGTTCAAGCGAAGCACTGTCCCATGGTTACGTTTCAGTCAAAAGCGATGGCGATAGCGATTCCAGCGATAAACCAAGAAAACGGAAGCCGCCACCCCCCCAAAAAAATGCACAGTATCTGAAAAACTAAAATATTCATCGTTCATCATGATAATCACTAATCACTCCACAGTAACAACCGTCTCTCGTGTAAAAACAGGCCGTGCCGGGAACTGCGTCATTTCTTTCTCTTTCGGTGTCTCATCATAATCGTACGATCCGAACGGTGTATCGGGCCTTGTCACATCCAACGATGAGAGGTTAATAATCGGATATGCTTTTGGCGCGTCGTCTTGCGGTTGCGGGACGGGTGCTCCGCTCGAAGAAGAGTGTGACGGAGTGACGGGAACGGGACCGTGACCGGGACTGGGACTGGGACTCGTGTATGTGTCCCCAGGACGATTATCTCTCATCGACGCCATCGGTACAACATGTTCGAAACGTATCTGACGTTGACTGAAACTGAAACTGAACAACGTCAAGTGAAGATACACCCTCGTCCCCATCAGTACTGTGATCAGCGTCGAGATGGGGAGTACGGTGGGCTTGATGTGGTTATAGTGCGGGTTTAGAGCCTGGATGACGAGAACGATGACATTTGTGATGGCGGTAATGAGAAAGCACACCATGGTGTCGCGGTGGATGGTGTATTCCGCGGAAGATGATGATGATGATGAAGCAGAGGTGGTAGGTAGCTTGAAGACAGCGAGGAGGAGGAGGAATGTGTCGAATGCTACTGAGGATGCAGGTGCGAGCAGAGTCCATGATACCGATGGTCGCGTGTGACAGTTTGATCCAAAGGGAACAGGCGAAATTGTCTCTGTACGATACTGAGAGACCACAGCACACTTTTTTGCAACCCGAGGTTAAACGTGTCATATGAAAATATAAAAATGGAACCCAGATGAATTTAACTTACCCAGCACCCGATCATTACGACATACATTATTCCCACGACAGCATAGACCGCCTTATGTCCACCCCACATGGCAGATACGCGAGAGCAGAATATAAGGCCGGACGATGCGACGACTAGGACAGCGCCGACTTGGCTTGATACAAGTATACCCTGGCAGTACTTCCTCTGGACGAATGTGAAGAATAGAGCGGGAAATATGGCAAGCATTCCCGAGTATCGCAGGAGTATAAAACTGCGGCACTAGTGTCAGTATAAGTTCTTTCTATCTATACGAAGAACAGACACACGCCCAGCTGGCGGGACTGGACCACAAAGCCTTGCTCGATTTTTGATATAATTTTATTTCGTAAGGAAATAGGTGGAGACTGGGTACGTCAATATATGGTATTCGATATGTATGGGAGAAAGACGCTCACTAGTCATATATCAAAACTCCGAATGCTATAGCGATTACTATGGCAGTCGTAACTGCACGAGGATATGTAGGCAAACCTGTCACAAGTTCACATTAGAGTATACAGGCGTGCTTACCCAGGGAGCCTTGTAGCGACACAAACTGCGGCAACGTCGTACCGGCGGGCAGGGTGATCGCTACTGCATGGCTCGGATGGGCGCGTGGGGTATCGAGGAGCGTTGGAGGCATAATGGGATCCCACACCGATCACCAGGTCAATGATGATCGAAGAAAAAGCGACTAGCGCAGATATAAAAGAATTTTCGTAGCAGAAAGAAAAGAAGGGAAAAAAGAGGGAGAGAGAGAGAGAAACGAACGTGATGACTCCAGAGAGAGATGGGCTGTGAGGAGAGGAGCAAGGAGTGAGCTGCTGTCGCTGTAGCTAGAGTTACTTATATCGATCAGATGCTGTTGGCCGACGTGACCGTATAGAGCTAGATATTAACACTAATTGATACGCGAAGCATCTATCTTCTATGATTCCTCACGGTTTAGTGGCTCTGCCAATCAGGCTGATGGCTTGTGACGAACAAACATTATCGTGTTGACTGGTGTGGGAGAAACAGTGCAACTGTGTGGGAAAGCGGTGCGAATATACGATTTAAACGGGATATAAGGTTTGGAAAATGGAGGGCACCTTTTGATGATACAGGAGATCTCAGACATGCTCGATCGGTAATTGATACCCGGCCAGGAATGAAACCCTGACCAGCACGGCAATCACTTTCTGTACCCCATTTATATATGCACGGAAGTAAAAAATAATGTATGGTTCCATATGTTGACATTTCATAATCACAAAAAAAATGAGGAAATGAATGTGAGACACGGTTAAAAACCATGTACATCATCTGAACTTGGCAATGCGCAAGTGGGCGGCTCGGTGAGACCTAGGTACAGTAATCTTTTCAATCAGACTGCGGCCAGGCGTCTAAAACAGAAGTCTGTCCCGACCACGATGGTGTACAAGAAATGGAGACTGTTGCCATCGTTGCTCGCGATTATACCTCTGTTTGTCGGAACGTCATGGTGGGCAGTGACAAAACACTATGGTATGTTCTTCTACCGGGCGTAGCGTGCATGACCCTGACAGCTCCGCTAGCGCTCCCAGTTCCGATTGGCCCGGTGGCGCAGTACGTCGTGTGCAGGCCAACGTATCTCAGTCTTGCGTTTTTGATGCTTTGCACAGGGATGATTTGCGACTCTCCGAGTCTCATATTCTCGCCGTGGCAGAGCATCTTTCTGCTACCATAGGATTTCGCACCGTTGGGACTAAAGAGCATGCTGAAGGCGACGCGTGGATGCTAGACCAGGTCCAAAAAATCAAAAAGTATTGCGAGGATATCGTACGTGAGGAGCATGTCGGTCGTCATCTAGAGTGCGAAGTCTGGAGACAGGAAGGCAGCGGTAAACATCGGTGTGTTGCAATGTTCCTCCATATTATGTATTTTTCAAACCTTTCCTCTTCAGATTCGACATTATGGGCCACAGACTATACAAGACATACGTCGATCTTTCTAACATAATAGTCAGGGTTTCAAACGGTACTGCTGCTGGCAAAGAACATGCTGTCCTAGTCAACTCGCACATTGATAGCACACCACCGAGCCCCGGCGCTGCGGACGACGCGCTCGCCGTCGGCGTCATGCTCGAGTGTCTCCGTGTCCTCGTTCATACAAAGCACTGGGAACCCAGCAACGCTATAATTTTTTGTACGCGATAAAAAAACGCTAGATCGCTTACATAAGTTGACACATTACGCCAAGTATTCAATAACGCGGAAGAATCTTTGCAAGATGGCTCTCACCTCTATTCGACGCAGGATCCTACTGCAAAAACGTACGTTTTTCCATGCTCGCAGTACTTACTTTCTTTGCTGATCTCCTAAAGTGTGCGGGCCGTCATCAATCTGGAAGGTCTCATATCCCCCGCTTTCAGAAAAAAAAGTATATTAATTAATGGTATTTAGCGGCGGGTACTAGAGGTCCCGAGTTGCTTTTTCAAGCCACTTCAGAAGAGATGGTAAAGGCTTATGCAAAGGTTCCAAGGTTAGTGCCGCCTTTTATCCGACTGATAAAACGTAATTTATGTCCCGTTTTATCAAGACCTTATGGTACCGCTCTTGCAAACGATATATTCTCTTCGGGAATTATACTTTCTGAGTTGCGTGGTGTTTTATTTTTGTGCTGACAGCTGGATATCTCACCAGTATTGGACCAGAACAGCACGGACTTTCGTCAATTTCAGCAGTACCTGAACGTTACAGGTGTCGATGTATTTACCTAAATTTTTTTCTACCCTTGGTTTTTCCTCCTCATATTAATTATTCTCTAGATGGCTGTCGTAGGCCACAGCTATTTTTATCATACCCAAAAGGTGAATATTTTTTCGTTTTAATTCTTAATCCTGCAACCTTAATTATTTCCCTAGGATCTCGTAGAGCACATCGAACCTGGTGTCGCACAGGTATGCGGCTGCACAAACATTGGTTTTTTCACCCCGCTCACTCGCATCCGCATCCGCATCCGCAGCATATGGCGGAAAATACCCTCGCGCTATTACATCATTTCACCGGACCCGAGTCGCCTCTTCCTTCCCTCGAAACAACCACCCCGCATAAACCTCGCATCGTCTATTTCTCCATCCTCGGAACATGGTTCTTCACATACACTTATTCCACCGCGTCCGTCCTATACACCACGCTCTTTGTTGCTAGTATCGCGCTCGTATGGGCAATGTCAATGTCACATGTCACGCCCACTATCGACATTGTGAAACCCCACTTGCGAGGAGTGAGGAACCTTGTTGGTGGGTTTGTCGGAGCGCTTCTTGGTGCTAATGTTGTTGCGTTTGTTATGACGGTGGTGTTTGGAAAGGCCCTTAGCTGGTTTTCTAGAGAATGGCTTCCGTTGATATTATATGGCCCGCCTGCAGTCGCTGGTGAGATTTTTTTTTTTTCAATTCCCGCATAGATAACATAATTCACCGAACGAATCAATAGGTGCACTCGCTCCCCAACTACTCTTCTTCCACTCAGTCTCCCACGACGAACATGCAACACTCTCCGCAGCACTTTTACTCTACAGCTCCCTCACCGTGCTATTACAGTCCCTTTTCGAACTTGGATCCGCGTCGTTTATTTTTTTGATTTGTACTCCGTTGTTTGGGGCTCTTGCGGTGAATGCGGTGTTAAGTACGCGCTTACGGGTTGGTGAGGTGCTGTTGAGGACGTATGTGATTGGTGGGGTTGTTCCGCTGGTTTTGGGGACGGAGGTGTGGTGTGGGGTTGCGGATGTGTTTGTGCCTTTGGTAGGGTTTCTTTTGCCTTGTTTAATTCAATCCAAATTCCTTCTGATTTGTTTTTTTTTTGGATCAGACTGGTCGTATGGGAGAGGTACGTAACTTCAATTCAATTTTCCAAGTATTATTTTTTTTAAAAAGTGAAAACGGAAACGTTTCAAAGGAAGCACCCGCAGAGTTCATCATCGCAAGCATGACCGCCTTCGTCGGCTATTACACCTTCTCTCTAATTATCCCCCTTGCTCACCGCTTCGGACGCAAGATTACACTTGCAACTGTCCTTCTTTTCACGGGGTTGTCTGTATTCTCTATGGCGGTGATGGCGATGCGTGATCCTTTTGATGCGATGCATCCTAGAAGGATGTTTGTTATTCAATCTGAGAATGTACGTCCTCTTCATTGCTGCGTGGTATGCTAATAATAATAAACAACAACAATAATAATAATTTTTTTTAAATTTTTTTTACAAGATTACGACAGGGGAGTTTCACCTCAACTTTGCAGGTGCGGATAGTTCCCCGGGGTTACTCAGTCAAGTGCAGGAGCTTGCGCATAATTTTGGAGAGTCGAGTCTTGGGGCTGAGTATGCTTTGAGTCCGGTTGAAATGAGTAAGGTTTTTTTTGGCGTACATTCGTCTTCGAGCCAGCATGTCTGACTCTTTTGCATTGTCAGATGATTGGAACGGGGATTGGGATACGTTATATCCCTTCTCGGCGGTGAGTTTCGCAGATTTTTTTTTTTTTAAGAAAACTTGCGAAACAGACTAAAACTAAAATATGTGCTCTTGTTGCCGTTGCCTTTGGGTTAGTTCCTGACACCGTACCAAATCCGCTTACCTCGTATGGAGAACCAGAACCACGAACACGAACACGAACACGAACCTTCACCGTCGAGGAGAAATGCGAACTCGTTCTCGGTTACTGCTGTGGATAGTGTCGTAGATGATGAGGCTGGGACGAGGAGTTTGACGTTGAGGGTTTATCATCCTGGGGTTATTTGGACAGGTGTGTGTTTTTTTGGATTTATCAATTTGTATACATATACATACATCCCCAACTGATGTTTTCAATAATTCAATGTATAGTGATCGCATTCGACGCGCACGTTCTAAGCTGGAGCATCGACGACACTCCACCACCGCACATGGCACGGCACCATATTAAGGAAGCGTCGTATTATGGGGTGAACACGTGGACACTTGATATGGTTATCAAGCTGCCGTCCAATACAAATACCAGTACGAATGGTTCCGAGACGGGGGGAGGGCTTAAAGTCAACTTTGTCGGTACGAAAGAGGCTGTGCAGTGGCCTGCGAAGAAACATATGAAAGATTCTTCATCAGAGGGTGGGGGAGCAGGAGGAGGAGGAGCAGCAGACTTGAGGTTATTAGAAGAGATACATGGGTGGTTGGATTATCAGACTGGGGGAGCGGTTGATGCGCTGTTGTTTGGGACTTTGGGAGGTGTGGCGGTGGTGTAAATTTTGGGGTGTGGGGTGTGGGGTGTGATGGAAGGGTAGAAGGGGCGGTGGGTTAATTTGGGGGAGGGGGTGTAATAGAAAGGTGCGGTGTGTTCGGTTTCTTGAGAGGAGTGGAAATTTGGTGCACTGTTATTAATGTGTGCATTATAACAGGTTGTTGATTCCTCAGGTTTTTGTATAATTTATTTATCGTGGCTTGGGTCATGAACCTCTCTCTGGATGGGATACAGTGTAGCGCTAATACACGGCAGGCTATTATTGTCTCTCATACATCATATAGCGAGGCGAGCTAGTGGTTGACTTGAAAAAAATAATATTAATGCATAATAAATGATATTTGTAGTTTGATGATGTTTTTGTTCGGGAAGGGACTAGTATGCTTGAGTATGTCCTTCAGAATATATTTGGTCAAATGAGACTGTTGCGTGCTCTGCATGCTCTGCGTTGAACCAAGTCAGGTTACATAGAATAAAACCCAATACAGTGTAGTAGACTCCCTTGATACAGATTTCAGTCATGCTTCATTTTAACTCAAAATTGTTGTAGATTGGATTTTGATAAAAATATATTACAGCTAAGGATTGTCTAAAGAATAATTTTTTTGCTCTATAATATACAATAATATAAGGGTAAAAAAAGCTCTTTGTTGGAGCATAATAAATTATTTTTTGTGGAATAGGTCCAAATGTCATATATACAAGTCCTTGATACAAGTGTGACACCTAATTCTCTGTGCATGGAATTTGCAGCCTGTTATGATTAGTTTATCTACCTCTTCATTGCATTCTTCTTCATTTTGCTCATTTTTCAACATCATCTTCATTCAATGTTGGGGAGAGCTTTGGGTTTAAACCATTGTGCTTCTTTTTGCATGAAGTTTACA
Source organism: Gomphus sp. MG54 (assembly GCA_003314385.1). NCBI lineage: Eukaryota > Fungi > Basidiomycota > Agaricomycetes > Gomphales > Gomphaceae > Gomphus > Gomphus sp. MG54. The sequence goes on along the minus strand of QLPG01051165.1, from coordinate 3,452 downwards.
CATTGTCAGGGAATGGCACGGGTCACCCATGGGTCAAATGTGGGTGACCCACACCCAACCCATGGGAAACCCGAACCCATCAACCCATGGGTTTTTTCCCATGGGTCGACGGGTGTCGGGTGCGCGCCGCACCCGCACACATGCGGCGCGTGCGCGTACGGTGCGTACGTCGCGTACGCGTACGGCGGGTACGGCAGGTTTGTCGTGTTCGTGGTGTCGCGTGCGTGTACGGCGCGTTCGTCGCGTGCGTGTACGGCGCGTTCGTCGCGTGCGTGTACGGCGCGTTCGTCGCGTTCGTTGGTGTCGTGTTCGTGTCGGCGCATGCGCGTTCGTGTCGGAGTTGACACCGCGGGTTGGGCCCGGGTCACGGGTGCTCTCGGCTTGACCCGCACCCAAACCCAAGGACACCCGACCCGGTGAACCGTGCTGGTTGGCATAACCCGTGCATTTCCCTACACATTGTTGATGATGAAAGAGATGGGAATGCAGTCATATATTATTAGTATGTCATGCTTTGGTAGCCCCACTATCTTTGTGGTCAGATTAAAGTCAAATTAGGCCAAATCCCACTTGAAGGTTTTTTATTTATTTTTATTTTTATTTATTTATTTTAATTAGCAATAAGAGAGGCATATCTTCCCTCATGTGAAGCACTCTATGACAAAATGTCTTGGGAAATTTTGAGCAATTACTGATTCAAGATTGTATGTTATCAAAATTAAGCAAATTTAGATGATAAAATAAATTCCTCCTGAATGCAATTCTTCTCCCTCCCTTATGTGGTGTGGCTTAAAATAAATGTTGATTATATATAGTAGATTTTTTGTGAAAAACTCTGTATGATTGGAATGAGAATAGACCCTGGAAAATCAATTTGTATCGAGGAGGTATCCTGTATCAAGGAAGTCTACTATACTGTAGTGCTTTTAATGTTGGAAATATGTTTTGATGTCAGTCTTTTGGAGCAATCAGTGCAGGAAAAAATAAATTCAAAGTCATTGATGGAAATGGGAAGAAAAGCCTTTGGAAGTAGTTGCTATCACTAAAAAGTTAATCGTACGGAAGGGAAATGTGGGCCGGGTGGATGGCCGGCCGGTTTATTGCACGTAAAAGGGGGGGTACCTTTACATAAACCGAAACCGATTCTCCCTTGTACACTCTTCAAATTGCAGCTCGTCGAAAACGTAAGGTATCCTTTCGCCAGTATGTGTGGCTGGAGGCGTGGCCAAGTTTATTTATTTCACGATCAGATCTCAGATCTAAACTGTCGATAATTGAAAATTTGGTGTGTGGTATTCCAAAGGTCACTTACTTACATTACCCACGCACGCGCTCAGTCATCGTCTCTTTTCGCCAATTTAAGCTTCTCAGTGAGTGTTTCATGACTGAGAGCTTCGACGTTGAATCCCTCCGCCCGCAACGCTTTTAACGCATCGATGATCCAATTTTGACAGTTCCAATTGACATCCCCTCTCTTAACCTCAACTTTTTTCAGAACATGGTATAGATCATTCTGCTTGGCTACATCAACGTATCCCACGTCGACTTTTCCCATAAACGTATCGGTGGCCTTGATTTCAAGTTCTTCTGGCTCCTTGAGTTCGTATGTGTAGGCTGAGCCGGTGATTTGATAAGTGATGGCGTGGCCATTGCTCTGAAGAAGCAGTAATGACCAATGTTTGGCTCCCTTCAGAAGGGGGTGGCCGTAATGACCAACGGAGAGTGTTATATTGGGCATGCAATATTGAGTTGTGATACCAGTGGAACACGGTGGGAGTGTGTCGAATGATGATGACTAATAAAATATCAATTTTTAGCACTTCTTTTGACGCAGTCAAGGCTTTTGGGTTCGAGAATGCTAGCGACAAAGAGGTACTGAGGCTAATGATCCCTCGTGAGTCACTAGTCCTTAGATTCCGAGAGTGGGAATTTTATTCAAGATTCCGCTGGTTTGATCAGTAGCCGATTATGTCTGGACGTAGCTGAGACGTGGAACAGATAACACAACACCAAGTTTCTTGTATCATATTCCCCAAAAAGACTTACCTCCCCCATTTCCTGATCTCTAGCCATCGGAGTGGAGGATATGCCACCCCTGCAAAGACAGCTGCAAACTCAAATCCCATGTCGCCACCGAAAGGGCTTAGCTTGGCGGCTACAGGTCCAATGTACCACACCTGTCCCATGGCAATAATGGCCCCAGCGACACCGCAAAGACTAGCAACTCTACATAGTTTATGGTGATGTCAACTTTCTACGAGAAGGCAATGTTATTGGTTTGATTGACGTACAAAGCTGCGAGCCCGACAGGCAACCTATAGGTGAAAAAATGAGAGACGAGAAATCGAGGTAACGAAGGAGACCGACTTAGCCGGAGAATCATTAGCATCCAAATCATAGCCTCCAAGTATACCACTTTTCCTGCGGAAGATATAGTGTTCTTCTACAAGAATTACCAACCAAAATGCTATCCAGTACGCCATCTTCCCCAGGCAAAAAGTGTTCAATAATGTGTTGCATAACCAGCGAATATAACACTCACTACTGCAAGGAAATTAGACAGGATCGCACTGAAGTGTGCACGACCTGCAACACCTGCAACAGTGGAGCCGATAAAGGCAAGCACGGTGAAAAAAACGCGTGGAATATGACGGAATGGGGGAATAAGGGTCTGCATGGATAGAGCAGTGGAATCTGTAGGTGTATTGGTCAGGAAAGGGACAGCAGGACCAGGTACTGAGACGAAGGTACATATACAGGGGACTGAAATGCAAAAGTCAGCGTAAGCACACTGAAACCATCGATTCCCCTGACGTACTGATATTTGTGATCACAGAGATTGTAAGGAGAACCAGAATGAAATCTCCACCACGTCCCCACGGCTCAAATACTTGTGAAATGGGTATCAATATCATTCTCTCCATATTATGAATGGCAGCTTCACCTTTACTTAATACTCCTGCAGCATCGCCATTTTCGTAGGCCGAGACATACACTGGCACCGTCATGAGAATGGCACCGAGAACAGTAATAAATACTATCGGCACAAATACTCCGATAAATGTCAACACAAATATTTTTGCGGGACTCGTGTTAGCAGGAAGGCGACAATTGAAATCAGCAGCTCTGATGATAGACGGATTAAACCACCACGTTTTAAAAAGCTGAATGCTACACACATGGTTGACCATCCGGCATACGAAGAGAACATAATTCCTCCGAAACTTAATACATCTGCTGCACGGAGGTTCACAGCCGGGTCCTCTAAGGGAACTTGAAGTGATAGTTGGTAACCTAAAGGATGGGAAAATTGAAGATGTCGAGCGTGAATAGATAGGTTTCCAAGCCGATTGAAGATGTAAAAAAACGCTGTATAAAGCCTGACAAGACGCGGAAACGCACCGGCATGTCCTCCGAGAGCATAGACTACAATAAATAGTACGAGCATGAGA
>QLPG01051164.1:0-16711 GCA_003314385.1 Gomphus sp. MG54 | reverse complement strand
GACTTTGTGGTATGTTATTTTTTTTTGGTGTCTAAGCTCACTTGCATAACTTTGGTCTAGACTTCCCCTCCACACTGGATATTTCGTGCCGCATCACATCCCGTTGAATCCGAATTGGTATTTCCGCACGCTGATTCGCTGGTGGTTTGGCTGTTCTGACTTCGTGCTATAATACCTGATGCTTGTTGAGTAACTGCGTCCGACTTACCTCTCTGCTACTGCACCTTCTTCTCTGCTTTTGCGATTTCCCTTTTGAGAAACACTGTTCTCCACCACTACACCTTATCACCTCATCACTCACCAGCTTTTATTATGCTACTGGGATTTTTTGAGTCGAGTCATCACGACACCGGAACCTACGGACCGCTACCGGGCTTGCGTCACGCATTAATGTGTTGCTGCTGTTGCTACTGCGCCGTCATCCTCATGTCGTGCAGTTGCGTACCCCTGTACTAGACATCCCGCAGCACTGCCCCGCTGTGCATCGTCATCTCTGCCCCCATAGGACTTGTGCCCACTCCAATTTCATCCTCACACGTTCATGTCACACTCATTTCTCCCACGCACACACCCAACCGATCAAGATCTCGATCATATAGGCAGTGCATAGGATGGATTCGCATGTGCATACGCGTCCAGGGTTGGATGGCCGGAGAGGAGCGAGCGCGCAGCGCAGCCTCGTGCCCATGATTGTGCAGGATCCGATTTCCGATTTCCGAGCATGTTCCGGGACTAGACCAGTCGTGTCGCTGCGTGGACGGTCGTGTCGCTGTGTGGATGGTCGTGTCGCTGCGTAGATATCTGATCCTGGCGCCGTGTGGAAGTTACGCGTCGCGCTCGATGCTTACGTGGGTGCTCAGGCACGGCGTAAGGTATTCGGATGAGACAGCCTGGGCAGCTGTGGCCGGGGGAACGTGTTGTGCGCAGGCTGTACATGGTGCCCTCTGCCCTCTGCCCTCTGCCCTCTATCCGCCCAAAGTGTTCATCGCACACGCTGCCCTGTGCCCACAGGTCACGGGTTGCGGCGGCGCTATGTAGCCGCGGTGCTGGCTACGTGTTCGCTACGGCGCAGGTGGGAGTCGGTTTGCTCGGATAGACGACGTGCATGGACGGTCATCGCTGCGCCGAGCGCTGTCGGTGCGCCGGCGTTATGGTTGATTAGCGCACATGTAGATATGGGCGGTGCCGGGCAGTGCGCCCATGAGTCAGTTGCGGCCGCTTGGCGGAGTTTGATTTGGGCACTTTTTACGCTATAAAGTGCCGGTGTGACTCGACGCAACTTGTTCTGCTACCACCACCACTGAGTGACCCCCGCCTCCTTTTTGTATTGCAGCGCGCCCCTGCTGCATCTGTATCGTGAGTCACTACGCTCGTCAGCGTGCCTCGTCTGTTGTTCACGAGAATGCCTCGCTGCAGTGCAACTGCATCCGCGCCGAGGTTGCAGTGCCTTGAGACCACCGTGCCCAGCGACCCCGCTCGCTTTCCCGAAATTTCGCGTTTTCAGAACCACACACTGCATCACCACGACCAAGATGTCGTTCGCGAACTAAGCGTCCCGCCTGAATTGTCTTTGTCCACCAGCCCGTCAGCACCAACCCGTCCTCTGCACCCGCGAAATGAATACACCTTCCACCCGCACCAACCCGAAGACCCATCTTCGAGTTTCCTCACCAGCCCCTACAATGCCTCGTTAGACACTAGTCCCCGTCCTCGGACACCCCCTGCTTCGGTATTCGCTCACCATGGCCTTCCTGCATCACTGCCCCCGCGTCCGCGCACAACCTTCTATTCCAATACACAGATACCATCCGAGCCCGACAATCTCGTCTCATACTTGGATTCCTTACTCCGCGGTTCTTATTCCAAAATGTTGTCGACAACCTCTGAAAACACGGTTCCACCCAGCCTTGTGCCCGAGCTCCCCCAAGGAGGTGAGTCATGTCATGTATTGCCTTGTACAGCCCAAGCCAATCCACTCCTCCGCCTATCAGCCCCGCACGAGCTGTCCTTGGACGATATGCTGCGCGCAGACTACCTCGACACGAACACCATCGAGTTTCTCACGTCGCCGCTCCTCCAGGACGACTCTCCTGAGGAAACACCCTTCCTCGCCACCCCTAGTGAGGACATCTGGACGTCCCCCATTGTCGATGAAGCCGATGACTCATTCGGCTTCGGCGACTTGCCCCTCTTCGGTGCCGCAATGAAACGTGGCAACGGCACCCAGAATGACAAGGACCTCCCTAATGATACCATATCAGGCAAACCCCATGCACTCGAGTCACTGCAGATGCTTGATATCCTAAAGCTGTACTCACCACCCGAGCCCACAGCCCCATCATCGTTCGACTCAAAAATGGACTCGGTCACGACACCTGCGTTGGACACTCTTAATGCCACAAACATGTATACCTTCCCTCCTACACCCGCCATACCGCCTGCATCATTGTACTTGTCCCCCCGTCGACCTGCACATCCACCAATTCCGTCAACCACATCCGCACCGACCTCATGCGCATCGGGACCATCCTCTTCTGCCACCCCTTCGATCTCCAACTCCTCGCGACCTACAAAGCCCATCCCCACAGGCACAAGGCGCAACATCTCGCCCTCTTCACTCGTTCCGCTTGATGCGCCCACCCAACCGCGGCAGTACATCACCCCCTCTGCCACTTCGCGCAAAGCCGTCCCTACTGCGTTCATCAAAGGGAAGAAACGTGCGCGGTCCGAAGTTGACTTGAATGGTGCAGACGACAACGGGGAGGGTCAGGCGGATGCAGACGTTGAGTTAGATCCCAAGAACCTCGACCCGACGACGCAGGACGCGATTGAGGCCAAGCGGCGGCAGAATACGCTAGCGGCGAGGCGGAGTCGGCAACGCAAACTAGAGCATGTGAGGGAACTGGAGGATACGGTGGAGCGGATTACCAGGGACAGGGATATGTGGATGCAGAGGGCGTATGATGCAGAGGCAAAGTTGAGAGCGGGTGGGTTGGAGTGAGCGTGTCACACCCACACTTCGCTTTCTGTTTCTACACTTTGCTTTCGGTCAACCCGTCTATCCCCGTTCGGCATCCCGATTCCGCTCATTCCAACACCACCTTCGCCGCATCGTCTCGTATTTCTCCCTCTTCATCTCGTGAACTCTTTATATTTCAAACTAGTCTGTCTTCAGGTGTGCATCCGTGTATGTCATAGTACCCCCATCCCATCCCATTCCACCACCAACCTCAATTGCCAGGAGCCACCTTCCCCCCCACCCTTTTTACCCAAAGCCCAAGTCCAATCTCTGAACGTCAATCTGTTCCCAACTCCATCTCCAAATTGCGACTGCCCTGCGTAACGTCGCTCAAATTTGTTCGTCAGTTTTGTGTTGTTTTCGAAATCTACCTTCCTGTTATCCTGTCGTCGATGGTTTGCTGCTCACCGGCGCATGTTATACCTTGACTGCCCAGTCCGCCTTACTTACATTTACTGAGTATGCGATACGCGAAATATAGTCTCTTGATTTCTGACGTAATAATTGTGTCGTTTTTTATAATATCACATGCAATATGTCTTTTAGGTTAGCGGGTTTCCAGGCGCGAACACCCGTGGGAATTCTGAAGATATGTAGAAGTTGTGCTGCCAGAAATTCCTTAGGTGCCTGGTAGGGTATGCGTGAGCTCAATATCACGGCATCCTGCTGTAACTCGAGGGTTTCACAGAAAGTGCTCAATTTACCTGTACTAACAGATCATAATATAATTATTTGTGCAGATATTCAAGTAGTTGTCAACTTTTTGGTTGAAACACAATGGGGAATTAGCAGGGATAAAAGATAGGGCAGTGATCTGAGAAGTTATGTTTACTTTTTGCAAGTACACAGGGTTAGTTGAATATATGAATAAAGAAACAATTGTGATATATTAGTATGGATAAATTAAGTACTTTCTCTGTGGAAACCTTGAATTACAGTAGGATGACATGATTGAGTTCACACATCCCACTGCCCAGGGACCTAAAGATTTGGCAGAATTTCTAGCAGTGGAAATTCTAAATATATTCAGAATTCCCATAGGCTTTATCCAAAACTCTGCACTGGTGATGATTCCTGCTTATACAAGTTTGACATTACCATCGTGTCTAATGTTGGCATTGGACAATTTAAGAAGAAGAAAATATGATAACAGGTAAATGTATGAATGGTTACATTGATGCAAGGGGAATTAGCACTCTATTCAGCTTTTCTAAAGTAACTTCCTACTAATATATTGCTCAGCTGGACCTCAATGTACAGTGACTCACAAAACTGGTCCAATGTTTGGTACTTTTCACTTTCTTGAAATTTTATGAACCAAATAAAAATCTATAAAATCTGAGAATATTCTCACAGATACCTCTGCATCTCAGCTCTCGATTGGTCTCCTCATGTTTATGTAATAATTTTTATTGGTTGAGATATTGCTATTTTTTGACAGTGACTCATTAGGCGCCCATCAAGCCCGAAGGCATCCTGGTTTCTGAGCACCACTCTTTCTAAACCTTTCCTTTGACTAGGATTCAGATCAGGTGAAAAGTCAAGTTCCGAGACCAATTGAGAGGTTGGAACATCTTCTGCAGGCGATTCTTGAGTTTTGGGTCCTCCAAGTACAGTTTCTGGTTCAGGGTCATCCGGACTTGAATATATGCATTGTTCTTTTACAATTCCCAACTTCTCTGTAATGGCTTTTATCAGGTGAGCATGTTTCTGCAATTTCTCAGCCTGTTCCAAATTTCCTTTGTAATTTTCCAGCCAGGAAGTGGGGTTCCGGGCATAACCCATTAGTTGTCCTTGGTGGATCATGACTGGTCCCTGCGAGAAATTAGATACATAAAGATGGGGGTTGTCTCTTGAAACTAGGGAATCTGTAATGCCATAACAATCTTCTGGGCCCTTGTTTGAATGGATAATCTTTTCCACAAAGACATTCTCAGAATTTCCCAGAAAAAATACTTTGACAGGAACCAGAGCTGCTGATTGGGATGGAATGCAGATTTCCTGTGAAGCTCTGACATTGGAATCTAGGATTCTTTTTCTGATCTGTTTCTTGAGATTCTTGGCATGCCTGTGAGCCTTGAACTTGGCAAGAAGTGATGGCAAGTTGAGGATGGTCCTAATTTTAAATCTATGTCCATCATCTCCTTGTAGAGTAGCTCCAATAGAATTCTGAATAATGGTTCGTCTCCCTGAGTTTCCAAACAACAGATAGGTGGAGGATTCATCTCTGACAATGGATATGGAGTACTGGTCTGCAAAATCATTTCCTAGGATCACTGGAGTGGTCATTCCTTTGACCACATAGGCTTCCACATCAATTTGGACAGGTCCAGCATCTGTTTCAAAGATGATGGGTAGGTTGACATATCCTGAGATCTTTGATGTCCCTGTGACCTGAATCAAATTAACCTTCTGACCAGTCTTGACCTTGGGTGGTTTGTCCATTCCTGACAGAGCACTTTGGGAAATTAGTGTAATATCTGAACCAGAGTCTGCAATCAAATTCTGTTGATTTTTCCCATATTCTCCTAGCCAGACTTTGGTAGTAGTAGCATTGGTTCCAAGAAAAGCACACCCTGCTGGTCTGGACATGTGTTTCTTTAGTTTTATCAATGCATTTGGAGCAAGGTTGGCAAGTTTGGATATTCCTAGGAGTGAAGGGACCCTTTCAGCTTCTCTCAACAATTTTCTCTTTTCCCTGCGATTTTTTGATGATTTAATAGGGATTTTCTTGTCAGGTTCAAGAGGAAGAGAAGTTGGTAGAGAAAGAGGTTTTTCTGAATGATTGATTAATCCCCCCAGCCCAGATATATCTTTAACTTATGGAGTATGGGCTGAATGACATTACAGTGAGCTTCAGGAGTATCTCCAGTAGATTCCTGTGTGTCAGGGATTTCTTCAGTAATTTCTGTAGTGGTTTGATAAACTTGAGCTTGTTCATCATCTATGAAATTTTCTTCCAAACTCAGTTGATCATAAAGATTGTCATAATCTTCCTGAGCTTGCAAGTCCTCTAATTCTCCAGTAGCTTGTTTTGAATTGATCTTGAAGAATTTCTTATTGGACTGAGTGAATGCATGTTTACATTCTTTATCCCAATGTTTCCGGCTCCCACAGTATTTGCATCCTCTAGCTCCCTTATCTTCAGGAGTTTGTCTCTTAGATACATTACTGTCATCTTTAGGGAACTTCGGTGGTGGAAGCTCAGACGATGATCCTACTAGGTGTGACCGCACATCACGGTATGATCGCGCACCTCCTGTATTAGGCAGTGACCCTCGGTGAGTCATCTCCCAATTAGAACGTGACCCTTTTGGAACGCTAGCGCTCATTTCCAGACTACGCACTTGTCGCTCAAGATTGTTGGAGGGGGCAAATGGTGCGTGTATCAGCAACTCTTCCTGATATTTGATCGTTGATTGGAACTCGACGATGGTTAGACAACGCTGCACATCAATAACAGTATGCCAAAAGGAAGGTGCGCCGGCCATGACTTCCATTATTATCTCTGTATCTGACATCCGGTTTACTAGGTGCAACAATTCCACCTTCCTCATGAAGTATTTGCTCGGACTTTCGTGAGTATGGCCAGGCTCTCTGTACGACGCACGATTTGCGTGGGACTTCTGTCGGTCGAGCCATGCACGGTTCATATAGTAAGTCCCGATCGTATCTCTCATGCTTTTCCAGCTAACAGAAGCTTGCTTTCTGTAGTTCAATGGCAATGTGTCAAGTACCATACCGAGACACGACCATTCAGCAGTGCCGACCGAGCAATCGTCCTATATCCACGACCAAGTACCCGCGTCACCTACATAACACTTGGTGCGCTGGTCCCGGCTCGGCACACCTGCCATTCACATTCCTCAGTCCGTTTCACCTCGGGACTTCCGTCCTTGTATTATCTTCGGTTACCAGCCTTGTCTTATAGTCTGGCACCTCCTATTGTCCTATCTTCGGGCACACTCTATTATCCTGTCTTTTATTGTTTTACCCCTGCGTCACATTCCTTATTCTAATTTTATTCGTTGTGGACAATAGCCGCATGCTTTGCATACCTTGTTGTCCCACATTCCTTATTCCACATGTCGCTTCTTAACCTATATAAGTAGGACATGCATGTACATACTTCTTCATTCTGGGTATCGACTAGGCTTAGGCCCTTCTACCTTCTTCTCTTCTGTTAAGTCCTCGACTCAGGCCGGCATCTTCAGTATCCCCCTGAGTATCTGTCTGTTGCAAATACAGTGGCATGCACGGCAAGTAGGGCGCAATGCACGAGTACATTGAAGCCAACGCCACTACTTTTGGCCTGCAGGACTTGGCCATAGTCCGCCCGACCTTTCGACAACACCCTTCAGCAGTACCGAAGTCCGTCAGTATCCGACTCCTGACACAATGAGAAAAACCACCGTTCAGCATTCTTATGCAACTGGAGGGGCACCAGTTCACCCAACTGCTTGTGTACCATAGGTGAGCGGTCTCCGATGTGGTTGATCTTCATGATCCACTGAGCCAAGGTGTCAGGATCACCATCCCATTCAGGAATGATTTCTGGGTGCATCTTGGTATCAAAGTGAGGCTCATTTCTTTGCACATTTGCTGTTACTGACTGCCTCCTTCCTAGATATGCTCCTTTTGGGCTACTGCCTCAACGTCTTGGCGGGATAGGACCACGCGCCTCTTCGCCATCATCTGGGGAGTCATCCCCAGGTGGTCCTGGGTCATTAGGTGGCTGCGCTCAACTCCAGGATGGCCACGTTCCATACGGGTGCTTAGGTGCCGGTGGGGTAGGAGAGGGTGCAGGGCTCGACTCGTCATCTCCGTACATTGGATCTGGGTAGGATTGGGTTCTAGGAGGTCTAGCGACATGGGTGAGTGCGCTACCTTTCGATTCTGTGGACTCAGGAATGCTAAACATTGTTTTCCTCTTTTCATGAATAGAAGGGTGGAACAACTCTTCTAATCCTTCGGATATGGTGAGTCCGGTTAGATCTTGCATATAAGGTGAATCTCTAATACTTCTCCTTCGAGGTTCTCAGTCATAGGAACTCGAGGTGTGTCTCTGTTCAACATTTGCCTCGAGCGGTTCCTCAAGTGCCAGTGCTTCAAAATCTAGTGTTCTACACAGTTTTGGTGCATGTATGCGGGTCTTTTGATGGGCTTGAGGTATGTTTTCCTCTGCTTCAGTCTGATAGGGCATTTTCTTATTCATTGCTCCATCAAAAGCCTGGTCCGCGCGTACTTTTCGTGAGTGAACATTCTGCACAGCTGCATATCTCATTTTGAACATCTCTAGGTCTTCTCCATCTTTGGGCATCGACGGATAATATGGGACTGCAAGGTTATCGGTAGATGGCCAGTAAGTCCCTTTTTCCTTAGCCACTATATCCCAATAAAATGCTAAGAAGTTCTCAACATCTTCTCGGTAGGCTACACAGAGCACTTCTAGCTCTGGCAACATCCAAACGGCATCCGTTGGCCACTTGCTCGGGAGTTGGGGAACTTGAGGAGCGGTCAGAGTAAAAGTCTCCACGGTGTGTTTTCTTTTTTCTTCTATCTTTCAAAGCTCTATGAGCATTGACTCATATGTCCATGGGTCCAGTCTATAACCTATTTCGTTTTGGCTCGAGAGGCAGACTACTTGGGGTCTCAAGAGCTTGTCAAGTAGGTTTAGTTCTTCTTTGAACAATCCTTCTGCACATGGGGAAAGGGCTCGGTACCCAGGTGCGTCTGTCCTGTCCAGGAGTGTCTCTGCTACACAGAGTAGCTCATTTCTTTTATCCCATGCCTGGTGATATTTTCTGATGTCCTTTCTTCTTCCAGCCATCAGTAGCTCTACATCGTATTGGTCAGCTATGGAAGAGAGTTTGATTGGGGATCCGGCAGAGATGGTGGCAATGCTATACCAAGGCACAGATATGTCTAAGAGTGCTTCTGGTGGCATTGCATGCAGATTAACCGGTGATATGTTTCTTCTGACAGGCATGGTTCTTCCGCTGGGTGAAGAGCAGAATACAGGGGTTTTGTTATAGCCCATACCCTCAAACAAACCCACAGTAACCCCCACAACCACCCACACCGTTTCCGAGACCTTTCCGATCGACCAGAGCCCGAACAACCGACTTCCGAACATCCGAAATACTTTCCGAGACCCCCCGCTTCCGAACCCCCCGTAGCCCGAATCCGAACCTCCGAATACTCCAAAAGTCAAGGTTCCGACACGATCGATAACCGACGCGCAGGATCATCGCGTACCTCACTCCCTTGTTCTCTTTATATTGACACCCTTGTACTATCTTTCTCCTTGTTTTATGACCGGCTAAAGATAGTACAAAGAACGTTACATGTATATAGTCTCGCAGTCGACTGGACTGTTCGCTAGTATGAATATCGAATTAGTTCCCCCCAGTTTCCGATTCATTTCCGGTAAACTCCCGCCGCCTTTCCGAAATTAGGGACAGATGATCGAGGAGGGCGCAACACATAAGTTGAAGCCAAGTCCCTTCGACTTCGAACACCCAGTGACCGGATCGACCTATTCCGAGACCTACCCCGAACTTCCGGCACCTCCGTCTCCGTCCGTAATCCGCTCGGCCCCGACCTCGGCCTTCGGCCCCGTTACGGACCCTCGCACTAGCTTGGAAAACCCCCTCGGAAGTGCTAACTAAGCGCCTGACACGCGGACTTAACAGGTTTCCTGCAAGGTTGAGGACATGCTGGAGGGAAACTTGAGTCCTTCGTGAGGCTTGTAGACTTCAAGTCGTGGGTTTGGTCGGTTAGGAGAAGGGTACGGGTTCAGGTAGTGAGGAGGGGTAGGTGGTGTAGAGTTGTGTGTAGATCTTTGAATATATCCTTCCTCCGTTAAATCCTTGAGTGATTTACTGAGTGAAAGGGAAGCTAGTCCAAGAACTGAACCAGTTATGGGCTTCATGATGAAGACTAGACAAGGACAATTGAACAAGTAAAAAACCTGTCAATTCCCAGAGCGTCCACCACTGTTTTGGAACCGTTGATGATTTAACCCGAGAAGTGTGACAAAACTTTGGTGTTATAAAAGCCTGGTCAAGTTCTCCGACAAGACGATAGCAAGTGAATGCCAGTCCGGGTTGTTGTCCAAAAAGAATTGTTTAGAGGGGGCCTTGGCAGGTGCCTTGTCAATTACGTGTAGGAATAATAGTTTATGAGCATAAACTATTAGTTCTACCCTTGCCTAGGATTATTTCCACTTGATGTTCTGTATAATCTGGGTTTAGTTCTTTTACTATGTTTTTGCATACCTTTTCTGTTATAGCCAAGAACCTTCCACTTTGGTAGAAGGGTGAGCTTCACTCTTCGGAATGAACCTCGGTTTTGCCAAATGGTCTTCGGACCTCTTGACCAAAAGGGTGGCAACTGGTCTTTGGACCAATGTACCTAAGTTGGTCTTTGGACCGACTTATATAAGAGTGCTTGCTGAACTAGATAATCCGATGGATTAAAGATAAGAGTAAGATTGATTGCTTGTATGCTACAGAACTAGTCTCTATATATACTAATTCTAAGCTGATTATGTAACTCCCTGATAAGGCAAGACTTTCCAGAAATTAGTAGAAGGGTGTGGAAAGGAATGGAAAGTCCTAGAAGCCTGTGACAGTTACGAGTCACCCTATGAGTCATTAAATGAGTCACTAACGAGCTATATTCCCACGACTGGTGGTCTCGTGACTGGTCAAGTCACGAAATATTATTAGTATGTAAGTCGTGCTTCTGGGCTGACCTTGAGTGTAATAATTGTCACATAAACCCAGGAATTTGTTGTACAATTGAGTCTTGAGAGTTTGGACCAGCAATTTGGCACCATTTTCCATGTGTAAGTGTTTGGCACCTGTCTGTGGGTCCTTATGGGTCCGAAATAGAAATAAGCGAAATATATATGTGTTTTTTGGAGGTTTTCCTTGGCCTTGAAGAGCTTGGAGATTTAAGAGTTAATTACTTGGGTGTAATTCACTCTTAGATGGCCAGCCAAAATATTATGATATTTTTTTGGTAGTCCAAATGAGACTGATTTATGTTGAATTATTCCTTGGAAGAGAGGTTTGGATTCCTACATATAGAGCCGGTGAAGAAGTACCCAGACTTCAAGGGATCATCCCCTAATCCCTAACACTCTCTCAGAGACATAGGAAGGAGAGATTAGATTTTGCTTTTGCTTACCAGCATTGGACTGTAGAGGACTGAAAGAGGGTTGTATGGTCAGATGAGACAAAGGTCAATAGACTAGGATCAGATGGCAAGAAATAGGCTTGGAAAAAGGCAGGAAAGGAGCTGAGTAATAGGCTGGTTGAGAGAACATTAAAATTTGGTAGAGGTTCTGTAGTGGTTTAGGGCTGTATAACATGGGATAGGCCAGGATATGCTGTCAAGATTGATGGAAGGATGGATAGGGATCTCTATGTCCAGATTTTAAAGGAGGATCTTCAGTCCAGTCTAGAGTACTATGGTAAAACTTCTGCTAATATTATGTTTCAACAGGATAATGATCCAAAGCATACCTGCAAAAAGGCCAAGGAATGGTTTGCAAACAACCATTTTGAGGTTCTTTCATGGCCAGTATAGTCTCTAGATCTTAATCCAATTGAGCATCTGTGGGTCATCTGAAAAGGAAGCTGGAGAGTACAATCAGCCACCAGGAAGGATGATAGAGCTTTGGGAGAGGATATAGAAAGTTTGGGACAATATAGAGCCTTTACTGTGTCAGGGATTGATTGAGATATGCGTAGGAGGGTTTTAGCTGTGCTGAAGGCAAAGGGGGAATATACCAAATATTAATTATAATAAGTTTTTGATCATCCAGACAAGAGCAATAAAACTGCTCCAATGAGTCACTTTCAAAAAATAGCAATATCTCAACCAATAAAAATTATTACATAAATATGAGGAGATCAATTGAAAGCTGAGATGCAGGGGTATCTGTGAGAATATTCTCAGATTTTATAGATTTTAATTTGGCTCATAAAATTCAGAGCAAATGAAAAGTACCAAACATTGGACCGGTTTTATAAGTCACTATATATTGTCAAGTACATGTACTGAGGCCCATCCACTCGGCAGTGCTGACAGAGTAACCATCCTATGACCATGACCAAGTGTCCATGCCGCATGCATAACACTTGGTACACCGGTCTCGGCTCGGTACACCTACCATCCACACTCCTTGTCCTCACCCTCCGGTCTATTTCACCTTGGGACTCCCTATCCTTGTTTTATCTTTGTGTGCAACCCTTGTTTTATAGTCATGCACTTTTATTGTCTGTCAAGTACACGCACCGAGGACCCGATAACTCGGTGGTACCGACTAAAATACTCCATTAATAACCAAGCATGAACCATTCAATGAGTCGTCTTGGCCAGACGAGCATATCGGTCACATCCCCCACTCCTACGCCCACCCCTCACTTCTCGGTCCGCCGCACCTCGGCACTTCCTGCCCTTGTGTTATCTTCGGTCATGGCCTTGTTTTACAGTTGGGCATTTACTATTGTGCTAGGGCACGTCCTATTATTCTGTCCTTCATTGTTCTATTTTTACCTTACGTCTCTTATTCTAATTTTACTCGTTGTGGACAATAGCCGCATGCTTTGCATACCTTGTTGTCCCACATTCCTTATTCCACATGTCACTTCTTAACCTATATAAGTAGGACATGGATGTACATACTTCCTCATTCTGGGTATCGACTAGGCTTAGGCCCTTCTACCTTCTTCCTCTCTGTTAAGTCCTCGACTCAGGCCGGCATCTTCGGCATCCCCCTGAGTACCTGTCTGTTGCAAATACAGTGGCACGCATGGCAAGTAGGGCGCAACGCACGAGTACGTTGAAGCCAATGCCACTACTCTTGGCCTGCAGGACTTGGCCAAAGTCCGCCCGACCCTTCGACAACACCCTTTCGGCAGTCCTGAAGTCCGTCAGAATCTGGCTCCTGACATTGTCCCATCCTTGACCCCATTCCCTATTATTCTATCGTTTATTGTTTTATCCCAGTTTGCATTTCTTGTTTTAATTTTACTCACTGTGGACAATAACCACATGCTCTGCATACCTTGTTGTTCCACATTCCTTATTCCACATGTCGCTTCTTAACCTATATAAGTCGGACATGCATGTACATACTTCCTCATTCTGAGTATCAACTAGGCTTAGGCCCTTCTACCTTCTTCTCCTCTGTAAAGTCCTCGACTTGGGCTGGCATCATCAGCATTCTCCCAAGTACCTGTCTGTTGCAAAACCAGTGGCACACATGGCAAGTAGGGCGCAACGCACAAGTATGTTGAAGCCAATGCCACTACTCTTGGCCTGCAGGACTTGGCCATAGTCTACCCAACCTTTTGACAATACCCCTCAGCAGTACCAAAGTCCGTCAGTATCTGAAGCTTGACAATATAGAGTATACAGTGGGTCAAAAAACTTAGCATACACCTTCTTGTGTTCCCTCCTCCTGTCTGAAGTCCTCTACTCGGGCCAACACTCTCAGCACTCTACCAAGTTCTTCTTCTGTCTGAAATCAGTGGCACACACAGAAAGTAGGGTGCAATGCACAAGTATGTTGAATCCAAGCCACCCTGATCGATCTGTAGTGTTAAAATCTAAACAGTTATGGTTCAGTCCTTTGTGATAAAGGCTCTTAGATTGTGTGAAATCTACCTAAACAGTTATGGCTAAGTAAAGAAAGTAAGTCTGTGTCAAGGTGTACCTAAAACTAAACATACTTACTTTAGTCCTTTGTGATAAAGTGTCAAGTACACATATTAAGGCCCGGTAGTTCAGTAGTGCCAACCAAGTACCCAGCCGGTGACCAAGCCACATACTTAATATACCGTTCTCAGCTCAGCACATCCACCGTCCACATCCCTTGTTCCCATTCCTCATCCCCATCTACCTTATCCTATTCACTAACTAATAATCCTCCCTTGTTCCACTCCTTGTTCTTCGATCCACCTCACCTCGGGACACCCTGCTCTTGTTTTATCCACAGCCACAACACTGTTGTTTTATGGTCTTACACTCCTTATTGTTCTGTCCTCAGCTACGTTTCTATTATTCTATTTTCATTGTCATATCCTTGTCTACATTCCTTCATTCTAATTATACTCATTATGGATAATACCCCCACATGCCCTGCATATCTTATTGTTTACATTCCTTATTCCACTTGTCGCTTCTTAACCTATATAAGTAGGACATGCATGTACATACTTCCTCATTCTGGGTATCGACTAGGCTTAGGCCCTTTATCTCTTCTTCCCTCTGTAAAGTCCTCCACTCAGTCTGGTACCTTCGGCACTCCTGAGGTATCCTCTCTGTCCCAAATCAGTGGCATGCACGGCAAGTAGGGCACAATGCATGAGCACATTGATGCCAAAGCTACTACTTCTGGCCTGCAGGACTTGGCCATTGTCTGCCCAACCTCTCTGTGGTCCCAAAGTTGGTCAGTACCTGCAGCTTGACATAAAGGCTGAAGTGTTAGAAAGTGAAATATAAACTATATATGTCCTGACCATGAATTCTCACACTAAAAATAGCTTCAGGTTAAGCATTAGAAAAGATAAAATGCAAGGAAAAATGTGAATGTTCAGAATGATATTGTCCTTTTTGTCTGAAGCTTCACATACAGGACTTGGCCGATTCTTGTTAGCATCATAAAGTTGGTCCTATTACAATAGTACTTGGCCCATGCATCATCAGCATCCTTGGTGCTTGACAGCATTGTGGATGGATGAGACAAAAATCAATAGGATTGGGTCAGATAGAAAGGTGTATGTTTGGAAGCAACAAGGGGAACCAGTATCAGATAGGACTACTACACCGACTGTCAAATACAAAGGGGGGAATAACCTGATGATTTAGAGGTATATGGGCTGGAATGGGATAGGGAAGCTGATAGAAGTGCAGAGGAACTTGGATACAGTGCAGTATTGTGAGATTTTAGAGGAGGGAGTGGAGCAGAGCATTGAAAGTTTGGAGATGCCTAAGAATAAGTGGTACTTCCAACAGGACAATGATCCAAAATATACCTCAAATAAGGCAGACCAGTGGTTTTCTGATAACAACATCATGCCCATAAAGTGGCCTGCCCAACCCCCTGATCTAACTCCTATTGAACACCTCTGGCAATACCTCAAGGCCAAACTCCAACAATATGACATACCACCTAAAGGAGCAAAGGAGTATATGAATTATGGGACAGGGTAGCAAAGGAGTGGACTGAAATATCACCAGAGACATACTAGAAACTAATAGAATGAATGCCTAGGAGGATACAGGTAGTTTTAAAGGTAAAGGGGGGTCATATAAAGTATTAGATTGTAAAATAATAGAGGGCCAAAAAAACTGCCCCAATGAGTGATTATTTTGTTGAGCAATAGGTTTTGATTGGACTCATATGATTTCTCAAATTTGAAGATAGCTAACATGTTCTAGTATATCATGGGAAATTTTCAGAACTTTTGCTGATGTCATTCCTTCACACAATATCAATCTTTCTAAAATGCACAAACATTGGGGCAGTTTTTTGACTCACTGTAGAGCTTACTAGCAAGGGGCCTAGTATAAGGGCAACCTAAGCAGGCATTCTACCCTCGGGTGGTGCTGGCAAATGGGGATCCAAATATTTAGCTCAACACCTATGTATATAATAACTAGCATACCTGGTAAAGGGGGATCCAAAGAGAAAATTCTAAGGAACCCTTCACCTACTAACTATAGTTATATATAGTAGGGGACAAAACTGTTCAAGTGTTTTGAACATTTGTGTTGTACTGTAAATAACAGGAGGATTATATAATCAAAAAATATGACATAATTAGTGGAGATAGCTCTGCTTCTGAACTTGTAGTCACAATCAAGATGATTACATAACTCTCAATATTCATTGAGATATTAATTATTTAAAAAATGAAGCATTTGAATGGTTTTGTCCCTCACATTTTTTAAACAAGAAATAGTATATATCAGTACTTGGTAAAATGCCCATTTGCTCTCATCACTACCTGTACCCTTCTAGGCATGCTCTCAATCAACTTCTGACACATCTTTGGCTCTATCTTCTCCCATTCCACTCTAATCCTCTCCCATAGCTCATGCACTCTACTAGGGGGGTGTTCATAGTCAGAAAAGCACTTTTTGACAATAGTCCAGAGGTGTTCAATGGGGTTTAGGTCAGGGGACTAAGCTGGCCACTTTATGACCTCATAGCCATGGTCAGAAAACCACTCAGTAGCCTTCTTTCACAAGTGCTTGGGGTTATTATCCTGTTGAAAAATAATGTCAGTAGAATCTTTACCATAATACTCCAGGCTAGCCTGAAGCTCATCATCCAAAATCTGCCTGTACAACTCCCCATCCATCCTTCTATCAATTTTGGCAGCATAGCCAGGTCCTTCCCACAACATACAACCCCATTGTTATGGCCCATGCAGCCAAACAAACCCACATTGAACCCCACAACCACCCGCACCGGGACCTTTCCGATCGACCAAAGCCCGAACAACCGATTTCCGAACATCCGAAATACATTCCGAGGTCCCGCGATTCCGACCCTCCATAGTCCGCGAATCCGACCCTCTGAAGACTCCGAAAATCAAGGTTCCGTTATGATTGATAACCGACGCGCAGGACTATCGCGTACCTCACTCCCTTGTTCTCCCTTATATT
>QLPG01051163.1:0-12740 GCA_003314385.1 Gomphus sp. MG54 | reverse complement strand
GACTAAAAGGCAAGGGTTGTTTGGTCGGTACTACCGAGTGAACCGGAGCTTGGTATCGGGGGCTTGACAGCACTGCCGGCAGATGGGTCTCGGTACGTGGACTTGACAACGATCCCCACTCAAGAGATCAAAGGGATAAATGGGGCGAGTGTCTACGCCGTAGCTACGGGAACAATATATGTCAGATGTGGGAAAGGGAGAAGACTCGCACTCAAGAACGCACTGTATATTCCAGACGTCCAATTGCGGTTGATCTTGATTGGATGCCTTATGGACGATGGCCTCCGGGCATCCTTCACTGCAAACGAATGCGTCATCCACCATGGTTCCAAATTCATCGCGAAGGGTTTGTGCCATGGCAAGGAACTTTACAGCATGACCGATCATGTAATAACTGAACGTGCCCACATTGCACGCGCAGCTCCTGGACTCAACACATGGCACCGACACCTGGGACACGTCAATTACAGCAACATAATCAAAATGGCTGAGAAAGGACTTACCACAGGTATGCCTACCAGCCTTGACTACCTCCCGCAAATATGTAAACATTGTGTCCTTGCAAAACAGGCTAAGACACCAGTTCCAAGAGTGCAGGAGGGGGGGAGGGCTAAGAGGCTGCTTGAAAAAGTTTTCTCAGACATAACAGGTCTAGAAGATGTAAAAACCCCTACCGGCGAGCGATATGTCCTGAATTTCATAGATGATTGTTCAAACAAAGTCTGGGTAAACATACTCAAACACAAAAGTGAAGCTGTGAGATGCTTCCAAGAATAGTTGGCCCTAGTTGAACGAGAAACTCAGCAAAAGGTCAAAATCTTTTGCACGGACAATGGGGGCAAATATACATCTGGAGAGTTTGAGACATACCTACGAAACCATGGAGTAAATCATCAGGTCACAGCGCCATATACATCATCCCAGAATGGAAAAGCAGAGTGACTTCACCAGACTCTTTTTAATCGAGCTCGAGCCATGATGTCAGAAAACAAGTTTCCACCGAAATTATGGGGGGAATGTATACTCACAGCTGCATATCTTAAAGATAGCACACCCACTCGTACTCTTAAAGATAAAACCCCATATGAGGCCTATTATGGAATACAACCAGATGTATCACATCTCCAGGAGATAGGGAGCCGAGCCTTCATATTCATACAAGGGGAGAAAAATCCTAAAATTTATAACTAATCGATGGAAGGAATACTGATTGGCTACTCACCAAACTCAAAAGCATATCGATGCTACTATCCCAAGACTGGTCGAATCATTGTAACACAAAATGTGTTTTTTATTGAATCAAAAGACAACCATCCTCGCACATATCGACCAGGTGTACAATTGGGAGATGCAGGAGAAGCAGATGATCCTGAAGACCAGTCTGGATGGATAGAAATAAAACCTATCACTCAAAATGGGGGGGAAATTGAAGTGTCAGATGAAGACCATGCACCGATACCAGAAACAGTTCCCACCCTGCATAGATCAAACCGTATTCCAAAACCTTCTGCAGCTGGTGCTGCAATGAGGGGGATACCACACGAAACCCTACTTGAAAAAGCAAAACGTGAAATAAGGGAAAAGGAAACAAATAGACATACCAATCAGGCTGCACATGCCCAGGAGAACATGATCACAATAGCAACAGACAGGGAAATAGATGAACTGCTAGCTGTCACAGAAAGTGACCCTAGAAATTACCGTGAAGCTATGCAGGCCTATGATGCAGCTGAGTGGGAAATAAGCTATGATGATGAGATGGATTCAATGCGAAGACATGGTGTCTGGATGCTTGTACCACGGTCTAGTGTTCCATCAGGACGTCGAATCCTCGGATGCCGCCGCTCTGTATTCCTATGCAAACATGATGAATATAACAACATATCATGCCGTAAAACATGGATTGTAGCAAAAGGATACTCACAAATAGAGGGGATTGACTATACCGACACTTTTGCACCTGTTGCATGCCTTGAATCAGTAAGGACTGTCCTAGGCCTTGCTGCCTCCCTAGACTGGGAAATCAATCAGTTTGATGTCAAAACAGTGTTCCTGCATGGAGATCTTACTGAAGAAATATTCATGGAACAACCAGAGGGATGCAAAGAGAAGGGGAAAGAAGATTGGGTTTGCAAATTACACAAGTCCCTGTATGGACTACGCCAGGCAGGCCGTTGCTGGTATACAAGACTATATACAGAAATGTGTCATGCAGGGTTCACACGTGCCAGTATCGACCACAGTGTTTTCATCAAGAAGGGTTCCAAAGGCAGTCTCATGGTTACCATCCATGTTGATGACATGGCTGCAGCTGCTACTGATAAATCCACTCTAAATCTGATGATAACTGACCTTCACAAAATCATTGATGTAGTCGACATGGGGCCAATTAAGTGGTTCCTTTGGATGAGTGTCACAAGAAACCGACAAGCACAAACAATATCTTTATCCCAAGGTGCTTACATTGATACTATATTACAATGTTTCAACATGTCAGACTGTTTTGGTGTCTGCACTCCGCTAGACCCAAATGTCATCCTCACAAAATCAATGGGAGCTTCCTCCGATGAAGAAAAGGAACAAATGAAGAAGATTCCATACCTAGCTGGTGTTGGCTCTCTCATGTATGCATCAATGGCAACGCGACCTGACATAACATATGCAACAAACAAATTGAGTCAATTCAACTCAAACCCTGGACTCCCTCACTGGACTGCCTTACAACGTGTCTTGCAATACCTACAACGCACCAGGAATTTTGCACTGACCCTTGGTGGCATGTCCTGTCCGACTCTAGTGGGTTATACTGATTCTGACTATGCTGGATGCACTGATACACACCGATCAACTTCTGGATATATGTTCACCCTCAGATTGGGTGCAATTTCCTAGAGCTCCAAGCGTCAAGCTACTGTGAAGCCAAATATGTCACAAGTTGTCATGCTACAAAAGAAGCAATGTGGCTTCGTAGTCTTCTACAGACCCTTGGCCATTCACAACATACCACCACCATTCACAGTGACAATATGGGTTCTATTGCCCTAACAAAAGACCCTGGCTTCCATGCTCGCTCAAAACACATTGATGTCCAGTTCCACTACACCTGGGAACGTGTCAATGCCAAAGATATCCTGTTCAAATACATATCAACCGCAGACATGCCTGCAGACATCTTGACAAAGGCATTGCCTCGCCCAAAGCATGAAAAATTCACAGCCCTGCTTGGTCTTGGGACACTGATTCACTGTGATAACTCCCAGTTATCACAGTGAGGGGGAGTATTGGAAGGCAGTGCTGCATGCAGGACTGTGCACCGGGTATGGAACCATTGTTCTTACCCTCTATTGTATTTATTTCTATTGTATTTGTGCCACACTCCTATAGTATAAATACCATGTAGTTAGCTCAGTCTTCCCTCAGTTGAGTTACAACTACACCACTGAGGTGAGACACTTATCTGAACCTTTACTATACTTGTACTCATACATATCTAGTCGTTATCTTCTAGGTAGTATTAATATCAGTCAAGTTACAACTACACGACTGAGTTGTTATCTTCTAGATTCCAACAATGGTGACCTATTACAACCACAGATGCCAGCCGACACCAACATTCATGCCAGGCGACAAGGTATACCTCGATGCAAGCAATATTTGCACCAATCGGCCATCCAAGAAGTTAGGGAAATGCACAGGTCAGGCCA
The DNA here is from genome assembly GCA_003314385.1 of Gomphus sp. MG54. NCBI lineage: Eukaryota > Fungi > Basidiomycota > Agaricomycetes > Gomphales > Gomphaceae > Gomphus > Gomphus sp. MG54. The sequence continues at coordinate 9,036 of QLPG01051163.1, read as the reverse complement.
ACCTGCACGGGTCACTGGGTCGGGTGTCCTTGGGTGTGGGTGTGGGTCAAGCTGCGAGCACCCATGACCTGGGCCCAACCCGGGGCGTCAACTCCGACACCAACACAACTTACGCATACATGCACACGCCAACACGAATGCAACAAAAGCGCTGTACATGCATGCGACACCACGAATGCAACAAATGCGCCGTACGAGTCATACGTGCCATACGCACCACATGTGCCATATGCGCTGTATGCACTGCACGTGCCATATGCACCATATGCACCGCACGCGCTGCATGTGCCATACGCATCGTACATGTCGTACGCACCGTATGTGCCATATGCACTGTACGCGTGCGGGTGTGGCATGTACCTGACACCCATTGACCCATGGGAAAAAACCCATGGGTTGATGGGTTCGGGTTTCCCATGGGTTGGGTGCGGGTCACCCACATTTGACCCGTGGGTGACCCGTGCCATTCCCTACAAGAAGTTAGCACACAGGTGACTCGGCCCCTACCTTGTTGAGGAATGAGTGGGGTCTCACGCATACTGACTTTGACTCCTGAGAGCCTTGAGCCGTCTTCACCCAGTCTTCCTGGTCGTCAAACTCACCCTGGCTCTGGCTGACCCTATCCCAGGTAGACGACAGCCCCTTCTACTGCAACCGATCCTTGTTGATGAAGAGGAACACTTTGAGGTCAAACAAGTGCTCGACAGTCAGATGAGAGCAAACTGGCTGCAATTCCTCATCAAATGGAAGGGTTACAACTATGAAGAGAATTCTTGAGAGAATGAAAACAATGTCCAGGCCCCCAACCTTGTTGCTGACTTCTACTGTCTGCACCTGGCACCCCACATTGAATCTGCACCATGGAAGTGTCCACCTTCAGATCTCGCACACCAGTCCTACCTGTAGGGATCAATGCGTTGGGAATGCCACATTCTAGAGAGGGGGTGATGTCAGGGAAACCCCCAATAATAAATCCCAACTGACACCGCCCCACCCATAGTTCACCCCCGCCGACCAAGACCCATTCGGTCCACTCATGGCAGTGCCAAATGAAATACTCACTGTCAAGCTTCGGGTACTGATGGACTTCGGTACTGCCAGGGGTGTTGGCGAAAGGTTGGGTGGACTATGGCCAAGTCCTGCAGGCCAAGAGTAGTGGTGTTGGCTTCAACGTACTTGTGCGTTGTGCCCTACTTGCCGTGTGTGTCACTGTATTTGCAACAGACAGATACTCGGGGGGATGCTGAGGATGCCGGCCCGAGTCGAGGACTGAACAGAAGAGAAGAAGGTAGAAGGGCCTAAGCCTAGTCGATACCCAGAATGAGGAAATATGTACATGCATGCCCTACTTATATAGGTTAAGAAGCGACATGTGGAATAAGGAATGTGGGACAATAAGTTGTAGAGCATGTGGTTATTGTCCACAACGAATAAAATTAGAACAAGGAATGTAAAACAAGGATAGAACAATGAAGGACAGAATAATAGAACGTGTCCAAAGATAGGACAATAGGAGGTGCCAGGCTATAAGACAAGGCTTGTAACCGAGGATAGTACAAGGACAGGAGGTCCCAAGGTGAGACAGACTGAGGGGTGAGGACAGGGAGTGTGGATGGTGGACGTGCCAAGCCAAAACCGGTGTACCAAGTGTCATGCATGCAACGCGGGCACTTGGTCATGGATATAGGGTGATTGCTTCGTTGGCAATGCCAAATAGACGGGTCTCGGTATGGGTGCTTGACACTCACCAAACAACCATCACCACTGGCAGTCACCCTTCAGAAGTGCCAACCATAACTATTGGCCCTCCTCTCATCAGTCACTCCCGGTATTGGGACCCTGGCGGAACTTCCCAGTCGGTACAGAGAATGATGCCCTGTATGGCACGGAGCACCATAGTAATGGTGCTTATATATAGTAGTTAGTGGGCAAAGGGTTCCCTAGAGTTTTCTCTTTGGATCCCCCTTTGCCAGGTAGGCTAGTCACTATGTATTAGGTACTATACTAAATCTTTGGATCCCCCTTTGCCAGTGCACCACCTGAGGGTAGAACGCCTGCTTAGGTTGCCCTTACAGACCTGCCTCTGTACAAAGCATTAATGGCAATACCTATGCAGCTGCTCGAATAGATGATGCAATCTGAGAAATGATGCTATACTTCCTAAAAAGAAAAATCAGACATTTGAATGCTATAAGTGTGATGAGGCTTATATCAAGACTCAAATAGAAAACCATATCAAAACCTTTCACTGCGATATAGGGGGAGAATTTCTTTTAAAAGAAATGAAAAACCATCAGGTTGAAAAAAGAACTGTTAGAGAACTCACTGTCCATGATTCCCCACCTCAGAATGGAATGGCTAAACATGGCATGTGTATTCGTACTGAGAAAGCACATGCTTCACTCTTAGGATTGGGCTTACCATGCTTTCTATGGGAAGAAGTGATGAGGCACTCAGTGTGGCTCCAAAATCAGACCCCTCCATGTGCACTTAATGGTATGACACCTCATGAAGCTCGATACAAGAAAAATCTGTACCTTGCTGGAATTCAAGAGTTTGGCATAGCCACCTATGTAAAGGACATGAATGCAAACAAGCTAGACTCATGCACTATAGTTGGGAGGTTTGTTGGATACAATTCTGAATCAAAAGGTTACCATATCTACTGGCTTAACAAGAAATCAGTTATGGTTGAATATAATGTCATATTCAACGAAAACAACATACACACAACCGATAACACAGATATCTTATCTGGTGATTTACTGAGTGAGAGGGAGAGGGATAAAAGCACCCAGTCAATCCCATTTCACAAACCTACCAAGTCACCTAACCCAGCTACACCCAACTAAACCTGAGGAAACAGTCCATCCTGATCCACCTGACTGAACTACACCTACCTTACAAGATGATGCTGTTACTGACCTCTCTGAGAATTCCGATATATCTTCAGACCTAGGCAGAGGTCGATGTGGGAGGAAATCTAAGGGTGCCTACAAATAAATGAATAAAGGACTTACAGCTGCTTTTGCACACTCTAAGGATATCAGTCAGCAAACACACATAGAATCTGACCGAGAAGATCCAACTGATTGCCCACTGAATTCCCAACTTGACTTCGCATTACTGGCAATGACTGGCCTTGCTCTGCATACCCTTGATGAGACTCTCAGAGGACCAAATAGAGACCAGTGGCAAAAAGCATTAGAGTATGAAATAGGCCAATTAGAAAAACTCAGCACCTGGGTGATAGAAGACTTACCAAAAGGTCAAACCACTATACCTTGTTCTGAAGTACTGAAGGAGAAACCTGGACCAGACAATCAGATCATTGTTACATACCATTGCAATGGTTGGTGAATACATGTAACAAGTTGCTGTTTAAATAGTGCCCACAGACTAATGCCAGATAACCTGGCATAGTGGCCTTTTGGCCCAGTTGAAAGAACACATCACTGTGGGAATTTGTTGCCTTTTACAGTATGCGAGGTTGACCAAGGTCAGCAGTTCAAATCCCTTGTTGGGTGCAAACTTGCATCTCACCCCTGAGAGACCAATCTCAATATATTGTATTTATATATCGATTTTGGTATCACTCTGTGTGCTTTTAAATTCTAAAATTTCCTCTCATTTATTTGTATTTTTACCCTCAATATTGAGGGAGCTATTCATTTTCTACTATGTATGCTACTTACGGGCGCTTACCCACGCACGATGCAACGCACGTGGCCAGCTCCCTGGATTTGGAACCGGCAGCCTGGCTCAAACCTTCGATAGGGTCAAGGGCCGGTTGCAGGGTATATGCGGGTGAAACACAACCCGCACAAAGCCTCCCTCCTCAGTTATTGACTATACTGAGGAGGTGAGTTGTATAATATATTGTACAAGCCTTTAAGGCTAATTTTCTTTTTATTCTTTTTGTAAGATAAATTAAATAGGTATATTTTCCGAATATACACCTAGTTATTGACTATACTGAGGAGATAAATTAAATAGCTGCCTGAAGAATTCTTCAATCCTACTGTAACTTGCTCATAATCTCATCATCCCTATGTGTGCAATAATTTAGAGGGTTGTTGCAATCTTGGACCCCAGGAACCCTGGCTTACATGATGGTCCATGACATCATGGGGGTCTGCTATGTCAAACAGTAATTAGAGTGCTTGGGGGGAGCCACAGACAGGCCTGGGAAACCTGTTAAGATATCATCACTGTGGCACCTCGAGGGCTTGGTACCTAAGGGGGAGGTACTGTTACATACCATTGCAATGGTTGGTGAATACATGTAACAAGTTGCTGTTTAAATTGTGCCCACAGACTAATTCCAGATAACCTGGCATAGTGGCCTTTTGGCCCAGTTGAAAGAACACATCACTGTGGGAATTTGTTGCCTTTTACAATCATCTTCCAAGTACAAATTGTAGCTGGTGGTCACAAACAAGTAGAAGGGATCAACTATACTGAAACATTCTCAGTGGCTGCCAAACTTCTATCAATCCAAGTAGTGTTGGCCAATGCAGCTATGTAGACTGGGAGATACACCAGATTGATGTAAAAAGCACCTACCTTAATGCACTGCTGAAGGAGACTGTATATATGAAGATTCTACATGGCACAGCAAAGCCAGGGCAAGAAGGGAAGGTCTGTTGACTACTAAAGGGGATATATGGTCTCAAGCAAGCTGGCAGAGGTTGGAACCAAGAACTCACCAAAGTTTTCACAAGCAACTTGGGATTCACTTGCTTGGACATTGATAATTCAGTTTTTCACAAAAAATCATAACTCAACCACACAATTGTTGTAGTCACAACTGATGATATGATTGTCAGCTCAAAAAGAATAACTGAGATAAAGAGAATCAAAAATGAACTTGGACGTCATTGGGAGATATCAGACCTTGGAGAAATCAAATGGTACCTTAGATTTGAGGCCAAGCAAAACAGGAAGGAATGCACTATATCAATGAACATGGCAGAGAAGTTTGGGTTGTCAAATGCAAAACTGGTACCTGTCCCCATGAACCCAGGAGTGATCTTCAGTAAGGACCAAGGACCAACTTCACTATCCAAGGTCATGAAGATGTGACAAGTGCCCTATGTGGAAGCAATAGGTAGCATCCTATGGCCAGCAATGGTGTCAAGGCTGGATGTTGCACATGCAGTTGGTATATTAGTGCAGTTCATCCAAAACCCAGCAGAGATACACTGGAATACGCTCAAGTGCGTCATTGTTTATCTGCAAGCCACAAAAGATTTATGGTTAACATTTGGAGGAAGAGAATCTGAACTCACCATGGGTTACTGTGACACAGACTAGGCAGGCCAGAGTCATCGGCATTTGATTTCTGGTTATATGTTCTACATGGGAAGTGGAGTGGTAACCTAGAGCTCTAAGAAGCAAAATGTCATTGCTTTGTCCAGTATAGAAGCAGAATATATCTCACTCACCCATGCGGCCAAGGAGGCACTGTGGTTGTAAATGTTCCTTGCGGAGCTATGCAGGAATGAAATGGAGAGCATTGTGATCAACTGTGATAATCAGGGGGCAATTGCTCTGTCAAGAGATAATAAATTCCATGCAAGGACCAAGCACATTGACTTACGATATCACTTCGTTTGCAAATGCATTGCCAATAAGAAGATTTCAATCCAGTATGTACCCACCAAAGAGAACATGTTGGACGTGTTTACAAAGGCATTGCCGAGGGTGAAGTTCACACAGTTTGTAGAGGGGCTAGGGCTAGGCCATGATCAGGTCCCTCACTCAGTATGTTATGCTTGAGGGGGAGTGTTGAAGATATTCAAGTATATTCATCCTTTGTACCTTCATCACCAACAGAACTATCTGGATTTGGACTCCGCTGCAGACTATTTTCGTTGTTTAGCATGGAGACACAGCTCAACTTCTAACCAGAAGCTGAGCTGTGAGTAACATCTTCTGTATGCATAGATAGTATCTGCTGATGTCGTATTATGTAGTAATTCATTTAGGTAGTTACAAACAATACTAAAAACTTCTAACCAGAAGCTGAGCCTAATTCATTTAGCTCTGGTTGCACATATTATTGCATGTATTATTCCAACAGACACCTCACAAGAACATACTTGAGAACTATAGAAGCTTCCCTATACCATGCATAATTTGAGGAGCCAATCAAGGCAGCTTTGATGTATATTCTAGCAGAGAACACAAGATAATACTGTTTTGAAACCATAAAAGAGGTAACCTAAGAACCATGAAAAAACTTTGATGTGAAGAAAGCCTAATCAAGTTCTCCGACAAGACAATGGCAAGTGGATGCCTGTCTGGGTTGATGTCCAAAAATAATTGTTTATTTATTTATTTATTTATTTATTTTTTAATCAATTTTATCGACCTCAGGCTAGGCCTATGGTGGTCGCTACATGCTTCATACTTAAGTTTCCTCCTTCCTTGAGTGGGTGGATGCACTGACAATGGGCCCCTCGCCCCCTGCCAGCCCAGCTCCTTGAACCATTTACCACTCCCCTCTCACAGGTAAGTACTCTTTCTCTCCACTTGGTTGTTTGCTTATGAGAGTGGTCTGACTTCATAAGTGCTCAGTTGCCAAAGCAAACTAGCATGACAAGAAGGAGTGCCACAGTTGGGGGTGATAAAGAGGTGAGGTGTCTTTATAGTTGTGCTGTGCCAAGTCAGTTCATGCCACTGTACAAGTGTGGTAAGGATGATAAGGGTGGGTAGGGGTTGTTTTGTTTTGTTGGGCTGAAAGTGGGCCTGTCTTATAGCATGTTGTGGCAACAATGTATCTCTGTTATGTCAATAAATGTCCTGTTGGGGTGATTGATCTGTTTTAAGCTATGATAGTGGTGGTGAGATGTCACCAAAGGTTGCTTTGAACTGCTCAGTTGCAGTAGCGTAACTCAATAGTGCTATCATGGAGTCTGGCTTTCCTAGTAGATCCTTAATGGAGGTAGCTTTCTGACCCAGCTTCCTTCTTAGTCCATATCATGCATGCTCATGCATGCAGCAATCAATGAGGAAGTGGTGAATCATCTCATCTGCTCTGTGGCATGTGGGGCATATGGGGGAGGGCACTTTTTTTATTCAGTGTAGATGTTTGTTGAGCAGTGCATGGCCCATCTGCAGCTGTGTGATCAGGCCGTGCTGTGCACATGTGAAGCCTGCTGTGTCACTGAGATACCTGTATGAGGGGAGGCCATCATTGATCCTTGCCATCCAGGCATATCAAGGCAACAGTTTCCATCTTTCTCACCAGGTGTCTCGTGTATCTGTACCAAATGTTTGGCATGCTGCAGCAAGGCTGCCTGGCAGTGTCCCAGTTTTTAAAAAAGCAGGGAGTGTACTCATCTGGCTGGTCTCCCCTGTTGCCGTCTTTCTAGCCTCCAAGTTTGCATCCTCATTGCCAGTAATGTCGTCATGGCCTGATATCCAGGCTATTTTCAGGGCCATAAGATGTCTGCGAGAGGGTGTTGCAATCTTGTTTGTCATGTTGTAGGCATGGCCCAGGATGTATTGTGCTAATCTAGGTCAGATATTTCTTATCGCCTGTATTACCCCTTCATTGTCCAATAAGATGGTTGATGTTTTAACACCCCTCTTGTGACCCAGCAGCTTGAGTGCTAGTATGACACCAACTGCTTCAGCTTCATATGTCGTATAATTGGCAAGCAGTGCCAGTTGGAATTGTAGGGCTGTGATCCTTCTTCCCTGTTTATATAGAACTGCTGCAGCTCCTGTGAAACCATCTAGTCCAGAGCTATCAGCATAAACCTTGGCATCAGCTGTGCTGTTGTTATGGCCCATGCCACTAAATAAACCCACATTAAACCCCACAACCATCTGCACCGTTTCTGGGACCTTTCCAATCACTCAAGCCTGAATAACTGATTTCCAGATTTCTGATGTATCATTCCGAGGTTCCATGTATCTAAACCTCCAAAGATTCCAAAGTCAAGGTTCTTCTCCTTTGATAGACAACAGGCAGGATCATCGCGTACCTCACTCCTTTGTTCTTCATTTTATATCGCCCCTTGTACTCTCTTTCCCCCCTTGTCTTTACTCGGTAAAAGATAGTACAAGACTAGATACATGTATATAAGTTACCAGTTGACTGGACTATTTGCCAGTATGAATATCAACTTAATTCTGCATCATAGTTTCCGATTAAGTTCTGGTAAACTTTCTGACTTTCCAAAATTAGGGACAGACAATCGAGGAGGGCACAACACATAAGTTGAAGCCAAGTCCCTGCAACCTCGAACCACTCATACCACCCTATACCATGAACAGTTCCAAGACCCACGGCACTTCCTGTCTTTCCATCCCCATTCCGATTCTGATCTCAAGTCCATGACCCTTAGTCCCTCCATCCCCAGAGTATGAACCCCCCCCTTTGGAAAACATTTGGAACCCTCCAGAAACCCTTCCGGAAGCCTCTAGCTAAGCGCTGACATGCAGATTTAACAGCTATCTCTATCAGCCTGTTTTGAGTCTTCTCTAGAGTCGGCTATTTCAGTAGAGTAGAGCCTGGGTGCATCTGGTGTGTGAATGAAAGGGGTGATTTCTTCATAGGCATATGGGTCTAGATTGAATCTATGGAAGAGCTGGTGTATCGGAGATGGGTGCTTCTTGACTAGTCGATGGGCATAGGTGCAAACAGGGCAATAGAGAGGATGCTGCTTGGGAAGGGTTGTCATACGGCTAGCAGCCCTGTAGCAGACACCTGCCAGTAGGAGCTCAACTGGCTATATGTTGGCATGGGCCTCCAGGACATCACTGGCAGTAGTGCTCATGGCTCCAGTGATAGCAATGGTGGCCATGCGCTGTACAGAAGTCAGCTTACATACCACCCCTACTGAGCCCATTGCTCTCTTTTTCCCTTCCACCTTTTGGATTGGAGTAAACCAGACATCAGCCACATATGTGAATTTAGGGATGGCTACTGCATAATACAGTTGCTTCATGTATGTTGCTCAGACTGTTAAAGTATAAAGACTGAAATACTATCTCAGTCTCTTGGAAAAGAGCTCATATTAG
>QLPG01051162.1:0-30690 GCA_003314385.1 Gomphus sp. MG54 | reverse complement strand
AGGCATTGTCCACAATGATTAAAAATAGAATGAAAGAATGTAGACGAGAATAGAACAATAAAAGATAGGATAATAGAAATGTGGCCAAGGATAGGACAATAGAAAGTGACTGACTATAAAACAATAGGGTCATGGCCGAGGATAAAACAAGGACAGAATGTCCCAAAGTGGAATGGGTTCAGGAATAAGGAGTGGACAGGGTGGGATTAATGGATGATGAATGAGGAAGGAGTGGATGAGGGGTGGAACAAAGAATGTGGATGGTGGATGTGCCAAGCCAAGACCAAGGGATCAAATGACTTGTATGTGGCTTGGTCACATGTGTGGTGATGGACTGTTTGCTCAGTCAGCAGTGCCAAGTTACTGAGTACTCAGTTCATGTACTTGACAAGTTGTGAGTATATCAACATTCTTTGCTGTCAGTTTAATATCAGTCATGATTTTTGCCTGTTTTTTTTCATTGCTGTAGGTATTGATATCATAAAGGATAGATGGGAAGCCCATAACCTGTTGTAAGCTAGACAAGCACAGTCATGTAAGTGGGAATGTAAATGAAGGAAGACTGGAACAGGCTTCTGGTTTTATTCTAATCTAATGTGGAACTAGGGTGGAATAGAAACAATAAGGTAATTGATGTGGAATGACAAAGCATGACATAGGTAGAGCATGTGTGGACATGGGTATAGACATGTGGACATGTATATATAGATCCACATACGACATATTCCAACAATGAATTGGACTCATGTAAGTTTCAATTATTTTACTGATAGACTGATATAGAGTCCAGCTATGGGCTTCTGGGTCAAGGCAACATTACAACTTATAGGGGGGTTTTTGCTGTAAAAGCAAGTACAATGGACTGATTTCTAAACAAACCAGACAGACACTTGAGTATAATAACACCGATTATAACCTTTATCCTTTTTTTGCATCTCTGTTGCCACACTTCTGTTTTTGTATAACTAGACTATAAGTAGAATATGCTTGTATACTGATAGTTTGGAATAGCTTCTGGACTCTCGCCTTAAATATTTGCTTGCTTGTGCAATCTACAGGCTAGCTTCTGAACTCTCACCTTAGGTTGTTGACTCTGCGCCAATATTTTTTACCTTAATTGCTTTCTCAAACTATTCTGATGAGCTACTATGTTGTAAAAGCATCTAGTATCACTGGAAGCACCGACACTACATTACATGTCATCTTGTCCCTCAATCATATTCCATAGCTATCGCAACACATATAAGGAATACCTAGGTGGCCGTGACCCCTGAGTCTTTTACCTAGCTTAGGCCACTATAGAGTTGCTCTTAAAATAAAATAACAGTGTAATTGTGTGTCGTGTAATTCAAGCAGTACGGGCGTTTGGTGGTGGTGATAAGTGTGAGAAAAAGGTGGCCACCGGCTTGAACCCATGGTCAGCTCAGATGATGGAAATGGTGAATGAATGATGGAAGTGGTGAATGAATGATGGAAATGGTGAATGAATGATGGAAATGGCGAATGAATTATGGAAATGGTGAATGAATGATTAATGATAACATAAAAAGAAACCAGTGGAGTGTCTTGATTCATTAGGTTTGGCAGGGCAGTCCTCCGGTTCGAGGCGGGAAACACTTCCAGTGACAGCCAAGGATAGGTAAAATATACAACATCCCAAGAGTGCGCTGAGATGAGATGAGACTATAATCAGTGAAAGAGCATGAATTAGCTCGTTACTTGCTGATCTGAGTTTCTACATGGTAGAGGGTTCTGATCGTCAGGTCAGCCAGCAACTCAGAAATGAAATTAATTGAATGAACATCAGTGGAGCTGGTACATAGATGAAGTAGAATTTACTACGATAGGAGTTTTTGGATATACGGAATCTCGGCAGCGCTCGGATATTGAATGTGTTAGTACTTCCGTCCCTGCAGCCGGTCTGATGTCGCAATACTTTTGGTTCCTGTGGTGATTAAGAGAATCTGAGAAGTTGTGAAAGATGGGTGAGGTATGTTCCAAATACTCTTTGTCCTGTTGAGCACCAATTATTAGCGGCCATAGGCTATCGTGCAGGAAATTCTAGACCGGTCTCTGTCTCTTCAAGCGTTTGTTGTTTCTATGGACCACATGGATTCAAGATACAGCACGCCATCTTACGTGCTCATTAGTTCAGAATCACCGCTAATCGCCACAATTACTCATATCAATTGATCATTGTGTTATCAATCCGCCTTCTTATGATTCCAATCTTGCTGCTGCTGGCGATTCTTGTTTCGATAGCCCTGGATATGTCACAATTCCGTCTGTTCAGTGGTAACATATGATGTGCTTCTGTTATCTCAGGCATAAGATTCTCACACGCGATAATGAATCCTTGTTATAATCTGCTACTCGACACGCGCTCTCGTTCCGCTGCTCAATTCATTGAGTTTGTGTTTCTCCCTTCTCTCCGGGAAAGATATATACTTCATCCAGAATCTCCAATCACTTTTCCGTCGGTATGTCCAACTCGGAAACCGCAGGGGACGTTCGGTTACCATCAGCATCGTCCCCCCCTCGCACTGCCTCAGAGAAAAAGAATGACGCCGAAATATCGCCATCTTCACCTACATCGATCACTAAAGCCGATAGCTTTGAAGTCAACGCCTCCTCTATCAGTATACAAAAGGCAGATCTAGCTCCAGCTGATACAGATGTTCCTAGTCTTTCAAATTGGCTGTTCCGGAGGCACCGTCTTAAACCATTAGACGAAGACGCGATTGCGACACAGGTGCACTTTGCTTGCAAGTCCGGTTCGTGACTTCCCTTACTTATCTATGAATAGATATCTGTGTACGATGATCCTGTATTGGCACCTCATTACCAACCAAGTCCAGCCTATGAAAGCTTGCACAGGTTCGACCCTACCGCCAGATGGAGCTATCGTGAGGAGAAGGTACGGAACGATTGCTGTACTGGATTTTCAGGAGATTTCTTATTAATTCTCTCGACATTTCCAGGCAGTAGTGAGAAAAATTGATTGGCTTATCATGCTCTGGGCTGCTATATCCTTTTCGGCTCTGAATCTTGACCGCAATAACCTATCGCAAGCGAACAGTGACAACTTTCTCAAGGATCTTAACCTGACGACAAACGACTTCAATTTTGGAAATTCTTTATTCAGGATCTCCTTTCTATGCGCCGAACTTCCGTCGCAGTTGGTATCAAAACGTCTTGGCCCAGACCGGTGGATCCCCATCCAGATGTGCCTGTGGTCAATTGTAACCCTCGCACAGTTTTGGCTTTCGGGTAGAGCCTCGTTCTTGACGTGCCGCGTGTTACTTGGCTTCATTCAGGGTGGTTTTATCCCTGATTTGGTGTTGTATCTCAGCTGTGAGGAAACTGTCTAGTATACGTGATGTTTTAGTCGCTAATGCTCATGAGTCGCGTCTGTATAGATTTTTACAAGAAAACGGAACTTCCTATCCGTCTAGCATGGTTCTGGGCCTCATCTAACATTTGCACAGTAATCGCTTCATTCATGGCTTTCGGAATATTGCGGATGCGAGGAGTTTTGGGGAGGGCGGGATGGAGTTATGTCACGTTTCCTTTGGCGTCGTTATAGTTGTATCCAACTGATTTTGTGTATATACAGGTGGCTCTTTCTGATCGAGTACGTCATTCCCGATGATTTTGACCAGAATGCACTAAATATTCTTTCCGCTTTTTTAGAGGCCTGATAACACTTGTGATTGGCATAGCAACATTCTTCCGTATGCCTCCGTCACCGACTCAGACAAAAACTTGGTACCGGCCAAAAGGATGGTTCACCGAACGTGAAGAGACTATCATTGTCAACAGAGTACTCAGGGATGACCCAACAAAGGTTTTTTCTTTTTTATTATTGTCTCAAAATCGCAGAATTATTCCTTATCAAACTCATTAATATACAGGGCGACATGCACAACCGCGAAGCCCTGACTCTCAAGCGTCTATTTACAGCGGCACTCGACTATGACTTGTATCCGATCTACATTCTCGGTTTGATGTTTGGCATCCCAACGGGCCCTCCAGGCACATACCTTACACTTAGTTTAAAGAACATAGGGTACGCCACACCGTTTATTGTCAGACTTCTGCCTTTTGGTTCACTCCTTAACTCGCATGCCCTTGCCCTATCATGATACTCCACACTCACCGTCAAAATAAAAGGTTTTCCACTCTGCAAACGAACCTTCTCACCATCCCTTCTACGATCATGGGCTTGGTTACCCTGATTGGAATTACTTTGATTTCTGAAGCTGTGAACAGCCGCTCTTTAGTCTCCATGGCAGAAGATATCTGGGCACTTCCGTGTCTGGTGGCTTTGTATATCCTACCTGCTCATCCGAACCCATGGACATACTTTGTTCGTTGTGCACATCTATAGCCGATGGATTTTGGAACTCATATAATCACTGCCCCTACCCACCTAGACTGTTGCAACTGTCTTATTATCATATCCCTATGTGAAATCACTCCATTCATAGTTGTCTCTGACGCCTTTACTAACTATTCCCCATTCAGACACATGCCATTCGTAATTATTCCCTTGGTCTCGAATCGTACTTCTTCTAGTATTAATCAACCTACGGACAGAGGTCGCATGGTGCTCCCGTAATGCCGGCGGGGTCGCAAGCCGCACCGTCAACGCATCTCTATACAACATGTTCGTGCAAGCCTCCAGCGTAATATCTTCCAATATATATCGCGCCGATGATGCACCCCGCTGTACGAATCTAATCACTTTTCCTCTTCTCCTTTCATCGACTGAATAAACACTTTTTCTCTTTTTTCTTTTTTTTCTTTTTTTTTTGGACATTTTGACAGATCGACGCGGCAATCGCGCATTGATTATCGTATGCTGCATAAACTTACTCGTGCTTTACCCTGGTACCCGAGCATATTACAAGTGGCGGAACGCTCAGAGAGATAAAATATGGAATGCTATGACTCCCCAGGTACGTCTGTCTGTTATGCGCTTTCTGCAACCCCGCTAGTTATGGTCTCGAGTTAATCACTACTTTCTTGCGTGGTATTTTTATTTTATTTTTAGGAAAAGTCGCATTACCTTGATACGACTAAGGACCAGGCGAATAGGCGATTGGACTTTCGTTTTGCTTATTGAAACGATGTGTTTACTGTAATACTGTAATAATAAAGTTTTATCCCCTAAAAGAAAGAAATATATTGCAATACATTGAGTAACATAGCAGTTCATTCTTCATTCTGTTTGAACATCAAAAGAGAGACTTCAACCTAATATGCAGTGTCTGATAATGAAAAAAAAAATGAAAGAAGGCACTCAAGATTGCCAAAAGAATATTTGTTTTAGACAGTCGGTCCTAACCAGCTGCTCTGGTGACAGAACTGCTGTAGCAATACCAGATCAAATCAGACCTATTAAATATTTTGTAGTAATATCACATACATGCAGGCATGCAGATACAAGCCGCAACTGATTCCTGATGTCAAACTTTGCCTCATTTTCATAGAACGCCTAGGCAATGATGGTCTTCATGCATCCTTAACTGCAAAAGACTACACAATACAACAAGGACCTAAAGTGATGGCAAAAGGACTCCATTATGGCAAAAGCCTGTATATGTTTGTTGACTCGGCTTCAATCGAACATGCAAACATAGCACATGCAGCCTCAGGATGAAACTCCCCTGAGAAGAAGAGTCATTTCAGAGGCACAAAAGCCCAAAAGAGATGGGTGACACGATTATTCCGACAGGCCCGAGTCCCAATCCATAGAAGAGTTAGTTCATTTTCTTCATGAGTGACATATGAAAAATATTAATAATAATATTTGAAATAACACAGCATTGGCTGGACCCTACACAAGAATGATTTTTCTGTTTTTTTTTTTTTTTTTTTTTTTTTGTTTTGTTTTGGAGGGGTGGGGGCCACGTGCGCGCCCGCGCGCCGACCTCTTGCCATACCATGCTTGATCTGACTTGAGACTTGTTGATCAATGAATGTGCGTCGTGTTACTCACTTGCAAATGCCCTCGCCCCCACAATCGAAGACATTGCTATTCACGTGTCCAATTTTACATATACATAGAGACTTGCAGGAAAAAGCAGGAAGTTGCTTTAAATACCACGTCCTAGGTGATCCAAAATATTTGTTTGACAGGAACTTATAAAAACCCATACTTGTTATTTGACTTCTTATTCGAAACCCCTCTTCTGAGAAGACTCAGAAGAGCCATTGCAGGCGCACCAACGCCAAAAAGAGACAGACGACACGATCATTCCGACAGGCCCTGGGGGCCAAATCCATAGAAACAGCCAGTTCATCTTCTTTTATTGGCGATATTGAAAAAAAAAATTGAAATATGCAGCATTGTATCCCTGCACAAAGAATGCCATGCTTCTCTGGAGTAGTAGAAGATCATCATTGATTAATCGCAACGTTTCATTTTTCATTTTATTTATTCATTTATTATTTTTTTGGATACAATAATTGGCTTAAAACGTTATTAAACGGATTCCCTGGGGACATGGTATTGAAATCAACTTCCTGTTTTTTCCCCACAAGTCACTATGTAAAATTGGACACGAGTTGTAATAGATTAATTCACTCGATGAATACTAGATATAATTTATATCTAGTATTGTGTCCCAAGGTTATCGGTGTAAACCTTACTGGCAAGATTGGAGGTTGGACCATGCCCAAAGATGTAATACTTAAGGTTACAGGCATCCTTACGGTCAAGGGCGGAACAGGAGCATTCGTCGAGTACAAGGGTCCCGGCGTCGACTCAATTTCCTGCACTGGCATGGATACCATCTGTAATATGGGTGCAGAAATTGGAGCTACAACTTCTTTATTCCCTTTCAACCATCGCATGACTGATTACCTCAACGCTATCAAACACCCTGAGATTGCAAAATATGCCCAGCAGTTCTGGCACAACCTGAAGGCGGACTCCGGAGCTGAATATGACCAAGTCATTGACATTGTGAGTCGCTGTTACTCATATTGCATAGATTTCGCTCAGTTTCTCTAGAATCTCTCTGAACTCGAACCTCATATCAACGGAACTTTCACGCCAGACCTTGCCACTCTCATCTCCATGTTTGCCAAAGAAGTGAAGAAAAACAACAGGCCACAAGACCTCAAGGTGGCTCTCATTGGTTCGTGCACCAACTCATCTTATAAGGATATGACCCGCTCGGCGTCCATCACTAAGGGAGCTGCGGCGCACGGCCGTGGAACGAAATCCAAATTTACTATCACTCCTGGATCTGAGCAAGTTCGCGCCACCATCGAGCGAGATGGTCAGATTGAGGCATTTGAATCTGTTGGTGGACTTGTGCTCGCTAATGCATGTGGCCCGTGCATTGGACAGTGGGACAGACGGGATGTCAAGAAAGGGAGAGCCTAACTCTAGTGTGTCCTTTCGTTTTGTAACAGATTCCAGTCACTTAACTAATCTTATATCACTCATTACTTCGTACAATCGCAACTTCACTGGACGTAATGACGCGAACCCTGCAACTCATGCGTTCGTTGCTTCACCGGACATTGTGACGGCATTTGCTTTCGCCGGCGATCTCACCTTCAACCCAGTTAGGGACACCCTTATCGGATCCGATGGCAAGCCTTTCAAATTCTCAGACCCATCGGGTTTCGAGCTCCCGCCAAATGGTTATGATCCTGGTGTTGACACCTTTCAGCCCCCCCCACACACACACACACAAGACCGCGCAGTTGTTCAAGTTGCTGTTGATCCGAAGAGAAACCGTCTTCAGCTGTTAGACCCATTTGAGCCATGGGACGGTAAGACGCCTGAAGATCTTCCAATTTTGATCGAGGTCAAGGGAAAGTGCAGTAAGCAATTTTTTCTCTTCACATGGTCTCCCACTCTCGTGATAACAGTCCATGTCAGCTATTGATCACATTAGTGCTGGTGGACCATGGCTCAAGTACCGTGGCCACCTGCAGAACATTTCCCGTAGGTATCTAAACAACTGTTTTATTTCACTCTGCTCACGTAGCACGTAGAAAACTGTTTGATTGGCGCAATCAACGCGGAGAACGACGAGGCGAACAAGATTCAGAATAAGACCACGGGTGAGTGGGGTCCCGGCGCTGCGTGCTACAAGAACAACGGTAAAAAATGGGTTGTAATCGGTACATGGTACATCATTTTATCTGTATATTGCGCAATGACGATGACGGTTCTCAGGTGATTCTGACTATGGTGAGGGTTCCTCTCGTGAACATGCTGCGTTGAAGCCACGATATCTCGGTGGACTTGCTATCATTGTCCGGTCATTTGCCCGTATCCATGAGACAAATTTGAAGAAGCAGGGTATGCTTGCGCCGACCTTCGTTGATCGGGCGGATTACGACAAGATACAACCCGATGATAAAGTTGATATTCTTGGCTTGTGGTCTTTTTCACCAGGAAAGAACTTGACTCTTGTTGTCAAGCACAAAGGTGGATCCAAAGAGGTGAGGGTTTCAACACAGCTGTTGGCACGCGGTCTCTATTGACCTTGTCGTATTAGGAACTACCCCTTGCCCATAACAAAACTGAAGACCTACACCCAGGACAGGGTGGTGTCGTCGTATATAATGTTGCCAGACTTCTATTAGGAACATCGCGCGACGAAGGGCCTGCAGAAAATTCGGTCAGGGTAAGAGCAAGTCGAACAAACCTTTGAGAATCAGATGGGTTGATCCAAGGCAACTCGTGAGGAAACCTAAGGTGTCGACTCAGATGCGTAAAGCCTGCCGCGTCCAAAATTGCTCGTGCCCACTTCCGATCGGCTTCGACCGGGACTGGATGTTGAAGTTCAACACGTTCCTCAGCAAGATGCATTGGCTGTTGCCGATAAGCTGCATGCCACGAGAGGAAACACGAGCGGTGAGCGACATGTTTCTGGGTTGCTGTAGCACAGAATGCCTCAAGAGGGCCTAAAACATCAGACGGCACGGATGTCGTAGCCATTGAGGATATACTCGAAATGGACTGGGAGAGTGTGCTGTCAGCTCCCGCTCCTGCGCATATGAGGCATTCTTCTTCCTCGACGTCATTGTTGCCCTCACGTGGTCGGAGCTCGTCACCACGGACGAAAACCTCCCCGAGTAGAGCTCGATTTTTCATATCGCGGCGCCTTTTCATTGTATCAACAGCGATGAAGACAGAGATCCGCTCTGCTTCGTGTAAGAGGGAGAGTAAAACAGTCGAGAGAATTACTTGTGGCCATTTGATTGGCTTGAAGCCAGAGGTCGAGCGGGGAATCGGTAAAGTGGCTAAGAACGGGGAGAGGAGAAACGGGAGTAATGGTTGCTGGAGCATCTGGAGAATGAAGAATGCCGTCTGTAGATGTGGTGGCAACAGAGTATCATAAGGTCTGGAATTGAAATTTAGAGGAGGGACTCACAGAGATGTCAACGACGCCTATGGAAATTCTTTCCGTGTCATTCATTTGGACATCACGCCGACCACTGCGTTTGAACCAGGCCACGATTCTATCTCTCCATGCATGTAGGATGAGTAGGAAGTGCGGGTGTCTCATGAAGATATGCATCCTCCTCGTCGTGGCCGGGAAGGGAGGGCATGAGGAGTACAGTACGGAGATGAGTGAGTCCTTCGACCCATGATGACAATGCAAACGCGAAAGCAGCTATCCGCACACTTGGAAGGCTCATTTTTGAACGACTGATGAAAGAACATTCATTTCTCTCACATGACCATTACGGTACAAGCTGTTATGAAAGACATTGTATACTAGTGCACAAGAATAGAGCATAGGTACAAAAATAATACATTTATCTCAATGATACAATTCATATACAAGGGAATGGCTACCCTTGTATGTATGAATTGTATTCCTGTGAGTGTCCTTTCTTTTTATTCTATATTCTGACATGTTCATTAGGCCACACTAGCCATACCCCTTGTATATGAATTGTATCATCAAGATAAATGCATGCATTCCTGTGAGTGTCCTTTCTTTAAGGGGGCATGGAAACCATTGGGGCAAAACGCGGCAGACAGATACATATACCAGCAGAGCTAATACCACCTCATGAGGAACATGGTCAGAACAAAAAATCAAAAGAGAGGAAGACACGCACAGAGGAATGCGCGCAGCAGACCGAGACATATACCAGCAGAGCTAATACCACCTCATGAGGAACATGGTCAGAACAAAAAATCAAAAGAAAGGAAGACACGCACAGAGAAATGCGCGCAGCAGACAGATACATATACCAGCGGAGCTAGTACCGCCTCATGAGGAACATGGTCAGAACAAAAAATCAAAAGAAATGAAGACACGCACAGAGGAATGCGCGCAGCAGACAGATACATATACCAGCAGAGCTAATACCACCTTATGAGGAACATGGTCAGAACAAAAAATCAAAAGAAAGGAAGACACACAGAGGAATGCGCGCAGCAGACCGATACATATACCAGCAGAGCTAGTACCGCCTCACGAGGAACATGGTCGGAACAAAAAATCAAAAGAAATGAAGACACGCACAGAGGAATGTGCGCAGCGGCACCCGTTTGGTGAGAACCCCAAAAGGTTGAAAAATAGTGCAAAACGAAGCAGACCAAGAATGGTCTGAATCGTGTCAACACACAGCATATTGATACATATACCAGCTGAGCTAGTAATGCCTGATGAGCAACATGGTCAGCATAAAAAATCAAAAGAAAGGAAAACACGCACACAGAAATGCGCGCAGTAGAACCCGTTTGGGGAGAACCCCAAGGGGTGGAAAAGATTTGGGCAAAACGAAGCAGACCAAGAATGGTCTGAATCGTATATCGCTAAATGAGTGCGATACAGCAAGCCGTGTAGGGCAATGAGTGCGCTACAAGATGGTATCCAGGGCTTGATCCATCACACTCCGA
Source organism: Gomphus sp. MG54 (assembly GCA_003314385.1). NCBI lineage: Eukaryota > Fungi > Basidiomycota > Agaricomycetes > Gomphales > Gomphaceae > Gomphus > Gomphus sp. MG54. The sequence goes on along the minus strand of QLPG01051162.1, from coordinate 19,799 downwards.
GTTCCTCGCGCGTTCGTCTTCGAGGGCGGCGTGTCAACGTTTCCCGTGGTGTCCTTTGGTTCTTTTTTCCAGATTCTTCAGGTTCCCACAAGTTTGATAGTTGATTCGCTTGTCTTCTGCTTTCCATGTTTGTCATGCTGTCACACGTTTGATAGCCGATGCAATTGACTTCTTCTTTCCATGTGTTGCATGTTTGCTTATGTTTGACAGTCAATTCAATGACCTTCTTCTTTCTGGGTATTTCATCTTGCATATGTTTGAGACTCGATTCTTCTTTCCCGGCGTTTCATGTTCATATGTTGGATAGTCGAGTCAGTTGACTTGGTTTCGCAATCGTTTTGCTTTCTTTTTCCAATGGCGTTGCGTGTAATGCTCTTCAGACCCCAGAGGTGGCGGATATCCTGCTGGCCAAAGCAGCTTGTCCGGTTCGCAAACTCAGGCTTACCGGCCAGTGTGGTGACGGGCAGGCCAGACTCTCACGCTCATCCTCACTCCTCACTCTTACCTGACACGGGTGACACGGCCGACGTCGACGGAACGCGCGAGGAGTGAGGAGTGTCCGCTATGCAAGCTAGTGTATCAATCAATCTCCACGATGCAATTCAAACCCGATCCAACCATCATCCTCGTTCCTAAAGGAAGTCACTGGATGTGCCAAAGGGCAAGTGAAGGACGAGTGAACTTCTGGTACATCGCTCGACGATTTGTCGTCGGACCCAGTTAGGGTCGGAGACTAGGATACTGATCTTAGCCCGCTCGCGAGCAGAGACGTGCTTGAAAAGACGTCCTGAGCATCGTGGCTTTAGGACTGCTGCTTGGTGGTGGCGGTGGTGGCGGTGGTGGTGGTGGTGGTTGGTGGTAAGGAAAGGAAATTGATTAAACGCCGAGCTAACCTCTTTTATACTGCGCCGGGCGGGCCCGGCTTACATATCCATCGGTTAAATCAATCAGTTCAAACTAGCAGGTTCATGCAGATGGACCTGCTAGTTTGAAATGGTGAGATGTCCAATTTTCATGGGTGGACAGACATTCTGTGTGGCCGCAGTGCAGCGAGCTCAAAGTATAATCACGCAACATCATTTTCTTAAACTTCAACTATATCTCTACGTCACATGCATGTTGGGCTAGTTGAAAATCTAGTAAGGGCGAGCCGCGAATTGGCACTATAAGTAAGGTTCGTGTGTATACATCCGTTTAGCATGGCCAGCGGCACCGGGATGTGGGACAAGTGCTGGGGGAGCATGCGCCGGAACAGGTGGAGCGGCGGTAGTCGACGCGCTGCGGCTCTGAGTCTTCTGGGCAGGAGGGGCAGCGGCAGCGGGACGTGCAGCAGGACAAGAGCCACGATATTGACGTTACGAACGATATTAGTGAAAATAATATAGCTTTTTAGAAAGGTTTATCGCACGGGCATTATATATGGTAGTAAATGTGGATTGGCGGGGTGGGGACATTTGTAAGTAAAGTAACTAGCCGGGCTCTCATTTCATTACACGAGGGCGGGTGGGGCCACGTGGAATGTGTACCCCCAATGCGAGAGAGACAAAATTGGCAAACAACAAAGATGGATGATGAGGCAAGACAGAAAACATGCAAGAAAAGTCTGTGCTCCTCTCCCCTTCATATTCCACCCCTTCCAATAATAATAATAATAATAATAATAATAACATAAAGAAGCAAGAAAATTTGCTTCCCCACTGGCCCCCTGTCATGCAACTGTGTGTTCAATCCATCTGTCAGTGTGCACATGTCCCTGGTATTCAGGTACACCAGCCACACAGTTTTGGAGTTACACGCAGTAGAAGCACTTACAGGGTTAGTAAGCAACTGGTACAGTAGCCTAGCAGAGTTTGAATAAAGAAAACAACATGTCTTAGCCTAAACTTCTATGTGCAAAGTGTTGGAATAATTTGACCGGCATCTGTACATTGGTTGCCATGTCACGTTAGTCACACATGAATTATAATTCCTCATCTGTTTGCAATGAGCCATTACCTCCACTCAAGTCAAACAGTTGTCCTTTCCACGGTCCTTTCTCAGCACCACCAAAATTCAACACAAAGGCCAGCTACTATGTGACTAGTAGCCTGGCTGTGCTCTATAGTTGCAACACACAGTTGGGAATTGGTGGTATCATGGTGTCATCTCTAATCTGGCCAGGGAACATAGAGACAATTTTGGACAACTGCCATCTCTGAGACACTGTATCATAATCCATTGTCAAGCACACATACCAAGTATCTGGTAACTGAGCACTGCCAACCAAGCAATCAGTCTATGTCCACATGCAAGTGACCAAGCCATATGCAAGTCACTTGGTACATCAGTCTTGGCTCAGTATATTCACCATCCACATTCCTCATTCCCATCCCTCATCTACTCCTTCCTCATTCATAGGGAATGGCACGGGTCACCCACAGGTCAAATGTGGGTGACCCTCACCTGACCCATGGGAAACCCAAACCCATCAACCCATGGGTTTTTTCCCACAGGTCGATGGGTCTCGGGTGCATGCCATACCAGCATGCAATACATCACATATATCGTGTATGTGGTGGTGTGTGCATGTATGTGGTGGTGTGTGCATGTATGGGTGTTGTGTATGTCACATTCATCATGGCATGTGCACATATGTCACATTTATCACGTGTGTGTGCATACATCGTGTACATTGCATTTGTCATGGTGCATGCACATATGTCATGTACATGGTGGTGTGTGTGTATACAGTGACTCACAAAACTGAGTCAATGTTTGGTGCTTTTGGACTATTCATTGAATAGCTTTGAATGTAAAACATACTAGCTGTGCTCCACCCTTCGGGTGGAAGGCACAGCAAGGTGGCTGTGCCACTGCCGCCTGGCGGCAGCCTTGGCCTGGCAGCAGCCTTTGCCTGGTGGTGGCCTTTGCCTGGCAGTAGCATTTGCAAGAACGGTGGCCTAGCAGCCACCTTTGCAAGGCTGGTGCCCCTATAGCCACCTGTGAGGTGGCTTTGCCATACCTGATAGCAGCCTTTGCAAGAATGGTGGCCTGGCGGCCACCTGTGAGGTGACTTCACCATGCCTGGTGGCAGCCTTTGTAAGAACAGTGGCCTAGTGGCCACCTTTGCAAGGACTGCATTAATTACTATAATATATATATATTAAAATTAATTACCATGTCACATCACAACAGGATATATTATGTTACAGAGTTTGAATTTAAATCTAAATATTTACATGAAGATGTATATAGTACACCCTGTGCATATTCCAACAGATAGACATCACACTTGATGAAGATATGAAGACTTTGCTTATGTTTAGGACAACTCAGAGGTATTAAATTAGATCCCAAGTTGTCCCAAACATTAGCAATGTTTTCATATCTTCATCAAGTGTGATGTCTATCTGTTGGGATAGGCACAGGGTGTAGGGCCCCAAGTATCGGTGTTTGCTACTGCATTGCACACTACAGCGGCATATTGTTGTGCATCGCAGCAGCCTTTTGGGTGCGAGGTATGTCGGGAGATGGGGTTGATGTGGCACTTGGTAAGGTAAAATGAATGAACATATATCAGATTCATGGACTATTGACTGACCTTGAAGCCTGACCGATTCATTCTTGTACATATTAGGCAGTTTGCAAGCCTAGTACTTGTTATTTCAAATGCAGTCGTGAGCAACATGTGGGTGTTGTGTCGGTTAGTGGTCGTTGCCTAGCGGTCACTGCGTGTGTAGTGGTGGTCAGTGCAACATGTGGGGCATCGCCCAGGCTGTAGGGAACCCGATACAATGCACAACGCGGCAACACCAGTGCACCACACATCCACACAGCCTCATATGTGCATGTTGGGAGGTGGGGTGCGTGGGTGTGGACTGCATTGTGCATGCTGGAGGATGGACATTGGCATATGGTGGGTGCACAATGTAAACATGTGGCACATCCAGCACACACCGAGGTCTATTCTCCATCATGCATGCTGCGGCGACACCAATGCACCGCACATCCTGATAGCCCCACACGTGGGAGTGTTGGAAGGTGGGGTGCTCAGGTGTTGCCATGTCATGTCAAGTGCCAGCGTACCAGTCAGGAGGGTGGCAATGGTGGGAGGCAGGATGTATGTGTGACTGGGGTCTACATATGGTAGCATAGGAAATGGATCGTCAGCCTGTGAAGGGAGGGTTCCATTATAAATTATAAAATCAGTATTTTGATTGCATACCAATACTGGCACACAGCCCAAGCTCTATACCATCGCAGGGCGTTCCCGGGCAAGTCTCTGCAGCCCACCAATGCACGCAACTGGGGTCTATGTAGTGTAGCGGTAGCATAGGGAGCATGTGAGTTGAGAAAAATGTTGTGTCTGACACGGCGGGTGATACCAGCAGACCTCACATCCAGACGGGAGGTGGGGTGCATGGATCGAGGAAAGAGGTCGGCATGTGGTTGGTGCATAACATAAAGATGGTGTGTACCGAGCACATGCCAAAGTATTTCCTCGACACCAGGGGACTGCACATCATTGTAGGGAAATGTGCGAAAGGTGGGGTGCACGTATCAAGGAAAGAGGTTGGCATGTGGTGGGTGCACAACATGAAGATGGTGTGCACCGAGCACATGCAAAAGAGTTTCCTCAACACCAGGGGACTGTACAGTGGGGGAAGAAAGGGAGATGTGGTGGTTGAACCAGTCACATGACCTGGCGGTGTTTGAATTTCAAAATTTTCATCGTGGGAAGAGCTTATATAAATGCTGACTCAAAGCTGACCAAAAATGCCCACAAGCACACCACTTGAACTTTATACTATAGACGAGCCACCCCCTACCCTCCGGGCGGGAGCAGCCAGCCAGACCAGCAGAGCCCAGCCAAGCAGAGCCCAGCCAAAGCCAAGCCGAAGCCCCAGCAGAGCCCAGCCAAAACCCCAGCAGAGCCCAGCCAAAGCCAAGCCAAAGCCCCAGCAGAGCTCAGCCAAAGCCAAGCCAAAGTCCTAGCAGAGCCCAGCCGAAACCCCAGCTGAGGCCTAGCCAAAACCTTAGCAGAGCCCAGCCAAAGCCGCAGCAGAGCCCAGCTACACCCTAGCAGATCCTAGCCAAAGCCAAGCCAAAGCCCCAGCAGAGCCTAGCCAAAACCTTAGCAAAGCCCAGCCAAAGCCCCAGCAGAGCCCAGCCAAAACCCCAGCTAAGGCCCAGCCAAAACTTCAGCAGAGGCCAGCTAAAGCCTCAGCAGAATCGAGACCGAGATCCAAGACCTGAGGCCCAGCCAAGACTGAGACCCAAGACCCGAGACCCAAGGCCCAGCCAAGACCGAGACCCAAGACCTGAGGCCTAGCTGAGACCCAGACCCGAGACCCAAGACCTGAGGCCTAGCTGAGACCAAGATCCGAGACCTGAGGCCCAGCCGAGACTGAGACCCGAGACCTAAGGCCCAGCTGACACCGAGACCTGAGACCCGAGGCCCAGCCAAGACCGAGACCCGAGACCCGAGGCCCAGCCAAGACCGAGACCCGAGACCCAAGGCCCAGCCAAGACCGAGACCCGAGACCCAAGGCCCAGCCGAGACCGAGACCCGAGACCCGAGGCCCAGCCGAGACCAAGACCCGAGACCCGAGGCCCAGCCAAGACCGAGACCCGAGACCCGAGGCCCAGCCAAGACCGAGACCCGAGACCCGAGGCCCAGCCAAAGCCCCAGCAGAGCCCAGCTAAAGCCCCAGCAGAGCCTAGCCAAAGTCTCAGAAGAGCCTAGCCAAAGCCCTAGGAGAGCCCAGCCAAAGCCCTAGTAGAGCCCAGCCAAAGTCTCAGCAGAGCCCAGCCAAAGCCCTAGCCCAAGCCCCAGCCAAAGCCCTAGCCAAAGCCCTAGCCAAAGCCCTAGCCAAAGCCCCAGCTGAGACCCCAGCTGAGACCCCAGCCATGTACATATTGTTGCTCTCCACTGCTACCATCCCTGTCACACATTGAGATAGAGATATATCAGGGGTAATGACATTTACCACAGCAGCCTTTTACAAGAACGGTGGCCTGGCGGCCACCTTTTTTTCTTCTCAATTTTCATTGTGCAGATCATGGTGCCATTGCTGGCAATAAGCCTTCACAAAAAAAAGGAGAAAAAAAAAAAAAAACATGCATCGCAGGTCTAATATTCATTGCGATGGATCATGCAGATGTGTGACAACAAATCAAATCAGTTAGTATTGTTGCAGCTGGGTAGATCGCCTGATTCTGGTTCAGCTGGGTACACTTGATTATTAGTTGGGCTCAATATGTATTGTCAGTGTACAGGGGGAGGGCACACATAAGTCATTGCTTGATTGTTCATCCCCAGTTACATTGATAACAGAGTTTGGGGCCAATCCCACTATAAAGTGAAATCAGGTGTTTTTATCAGTCATTGGGGGGGTGTCAAACACAGCAGGACTCAACATTTCATGTGCATGTGTGAAAGGCAACAAATTCCCACAGTAATATGCTCTTCCAACTGGGCCAAAAGGCCACTATGCCAGGTTATCTGGCATTAGTCTGTGGGCACTATTTAAACAGCAACTTGTTACATGTATTCACCAACCATTGCAATGGTATGTAACAGCATGACAGGGTAGATGGTAGATGTGCAGCAACAGTGTAGGGAGCATCATATGTCAAAAACAACAATCTTGCACATGCAATAGTTTTATCAGTCGTTGAGGCAGTGTGAAACATGCTCAGTCACGGCATCAAGATCATCCTGGCAGTGAGTGTGATGTGTCAAAAACAACAATAAGCCACAAAAAAAAATTAACAAATTTCTTGCACACATAGTAGTGTCAAAAACATGTGGCTCGCGCTTGCGGTCAGAACTATTTTTTTTCTTGAGCAATTAGCTGACTGTTTAGGAAATAATCAACGCAGCGGTTGCTGTCAATGATGGAACTGTACCTAGCATCACACGATGGTCGTATAAGTTTTATGGGCAGCCATCGCAGTCGGAAGTGACATACATATCATCTTAGTATACCCAGGAATTATTTTTTTGCATCAATCAAAACAAAGCTGACCCGGCAAGCCTCAGCAGCCCACCAAGACCGACTTGCGATATGGAAGCGTGCGATTTGGGGGTGTCGGGAGGTGGGGTGCATTGGTGTCGCCGCATCATGCATGTAGTCGGGAGCCTGGCGATGGTGGGAGGAAAGACATCAGCATGTTCGCGTTAATCACTTCGTCAATATACAGAAAAGGGGGGAGCGTGAACACGTACTTGTGTCCCCCTGGAATTCATCACCTTCATTCTCTAGTCGTTTACATCGTTCCCTCAAACGTCAAATTTCATCTTCGTCTTATTTCTGTCGTGACTCACATTCCCTCACCTCCATCGCACACACCGCAGACGATGTGGCATTATGGCCGGATGGATGTTGGGTGCGGGGTGCGACGCATTAGGAAAGAACAAAACCCCTGGGGTCGCGTTTACTACCCACCATGCCCCGCGCACACGACGGGGCGAAACCAGCATACCGCACGTCCTGACAGCCCCACACGTGGGAGTGTCAGGAGGTGGGGTACGTGGGTGTGCACAGGGCATATTGGGTAGTAAACGCGACCGCAGGCAGGATGCGGCGACAGCAGCGCACTGCACGTCTGAACAGTCCCATGTCAGGACGTGCGGTATGCTGGTTTCGCCACGTCGTGTGCACGGGGCATGGTGGGTGGGGCATGGTAGGTAGTAAACGCGACCCCAGGCAGGATGCGGCGACAGCAGCGCACTGCACGTCCGAACAGTCCCATGTTAGGATGTGGGGTATGCTGGTTTCGCCGCTTCATGTGCGCGGGGCATATTCGGTAGTAAACGCGACCACAGGTAGGATGCGGCAACAGCAGCGCACTGCAGGTCCGAACAGTCCCACACAGTGGGAATGCTAGGGAGTGCAGTGCGCGAGTGTGCACCGGGTGAGGTGGGTGGTGGGGGAAGAAAAGAGATGCGATGGTTGAACCAGTCACATGACCGGGTGGGAAAGTTGCTTATACATACATGGCCAGGGGAGCAGCCTATCTAAATGCTTATATAAATGCTTATATAAATGCTGACCAATGCTGACCAAGAAAAGAGGCAGCGGCTTTATACTTTTGATATGAAAAAGGTGTTGGTGCATCAAAGAAAGAATCTGATCAGGGCTATGCAACCATTGAAAAATTATATAAGTCCAGTCAGGGGTGATGAAGATATAGGCAATTCAAACCCCCTGCCCTCCGGGCAGAGGAGCAAGCCAAAAGCCCCAGTAGAGCCCAGCCAAAGGCCCAGAAGAGCCCAGCCAAAGGCCCAGCAGAGCCTAGCCAAAGGCCCAGCAGAGCCTAGCCAAAGGCCCAGCAGAGCCCAGCCAAAGGCCCAGTGGAGCCCAGCCAAAGGCCCAGCAGAGCCCAGCCAAAGCCTCACCAGAGCCCAGCCAAAGGCCCAGCAGAGCCCAGCCAAAGCCTTACCAGAGCCCAGCCAAAGCCTTACCAGAGCCCAGCCAAAGCCTCACCAGAGCCCAGCCAAAGCCTCACCAGAGCCCAGCCAAAGGCCCAGCAGAGCCCAGCCAAAGCCTCACCAGAGCCCAGCCAAAGGCCCAGCAGAGCCCAGCAGAGCCCAGCCAAGGCCCAGCCAAGCCCAGCCAAAGCCTCACCAGAGCCCAGCCAAAGGCCCAGCAGAGCCCAGCTGGGCAAGCCGAGACCCGAGGCAAGCAGAACAGATGAAGTCTGTCAGTCAATTGAATTGACCAGAACAGTCTCAATTAGCCTGAGATGTTGAGAAGATAATGAAGTATCTCATACCTGAGAGAGTAAAGGCAGTGTAGAAAATTGAAAGGAGCACAATGTGTAGAACAGGTCAATATGTGTGGCAGGTTGAAAACAGGGCAAATGTGAGTCAGGGTTAGTGCACATGCAAACGTGTTTGGGTCAATAGTGCATACCGCACTTAGATTCCGTGTCACATCACAACAGCATATATTGTTTTACAGTGTATATAAGTACAAAATTTTATACACCTAAGATTAGACGGAGGACCCAACAATGCACGAAAACGAACTGACAGGGTAGACGGTAGATGTAGGTTGTCATCGTTGCAGCCGGACATTTGTCGTGTTTTTTTTGGGACGGTGCACAGTGCTGGCATCGGTTAGCAGTGGTCGTGCGCAAACGCGGCCCCGCTCACCACGTCAGATAGGAGCATGCTGGGGGCATTATGTCGGTTAGCGGTGGTCGTGCACAAACGCTGACATGCTCACCGTTTGATAGCGGTTGACGTGTGACAACAAATCGACACTGACGGTGTGTGAGGCTTCGAACGGACCACCTTTGCAGAGTGGGTGATGCGGCAGTTGGCATGGTAGTTGAAGAACGTCGTTGCGGTGTGGGGCGCATATATATATTAACCCAGTTCGGGCTGTGCGCAACAGTGTCTAAGCTCCGTCAAGTGGTGGTCATAAAGGGCAGGGGGCGTACCTATTCGGTCACGTCAGGTGGGTGCGTGCACGCTGTCTAGCATGTGTCAAAAACGACAATAAGCCCTCCAACGAAAAAAAGGTGCATACCATGCACTCAATGCCGATGTGCCGGCGATTCACGTTCCACCGTTGGGCTGAAAGATTGTTAGTCCATGATGCGGAAACTGAGATCGGACACATTCCTTGATAGACTGTGAGGAACTTAGCATACCCTAGCGTGCCACGTGCAATGAAGCGGAGGATCCTACGCGTGAAGGCTAACGCAACGAAGGAATAGGAAACCTCAGCATGGTCTCGATAACGCGAGGCTTGAGCCAGCCAAATCAGGGTCGTCTTGGGCTCTCGATGCGGTGCTCCTCAACCGTTGCTCCCACAGGGTGTAGGGCACCCGAGACGATGCACGACACAGTGACACCAGTGCACCGCATGTCCTGACAGCCCCACACATGGGAGTGTCGGGAGGTGGGGTGCTCAGGTGTCGCTGTGTCGTGTCGGGTGCCAGCGTACCCTACCACTACGCATGTGGGGGCATCTCCCAGACTGTAGGGCCTGATACGATGCACGATGCAGCGACACCGGTGCACCACACATGGGGGTGTCGGGAGGTGGGGTGCGCGGGTGTGGACTGCATCATGCGTGCTGGAGGACGGACGTCGGCGTGCGGTGGGTGCACAACGCGAACATGTGGCGCACCCAGCACACGCCGAGGTCTATTCTCCATCATGCACGCTGCGGCGACACCAATGCACCGCACATCCTGACAGCCCCACACGTGGGAGTGTCGGGAGGTGGGGTGCTCAGGTGTTGCTGCATCGTGTCGAGTGCCAGCGTACCGGTCGGGAGGGTGGCGATGGTTGGAGGCAGGACGTGTGTGCGACCGGGGTCTACGTATGGTAGCGTAGGAAATGGATCGTCGGCCTGCGAAGGGAGGGTTCCGTTATAAATTATAAAATCAGTATTTTGATTGCGCACCGATACTGGCACACAGCCCAAGCTCCGTACCGTTGCAGGGCGTTCCCGGGCAAGTTTGCAGCCCACCAATGCGCGTGACCGGGGTGTATGTAGCGTGTGCATCGAGAAAAAATGTCGTGTTCGACGCGGCAACACCAGCGCACGTGCGCAGATCGAGGAAAGAGGTTGGCGTGTGGTGGGTGCACAACACGAAGATGGTGTGCACCGAGCACACGCCGAAGAGATTCCTCGACACCAGGGGACTGCATGGTGGGGGAAGAAAGGGAGACGGGGTTCGAACATAACGACACCAGCGCACGTGAGAGGTCAGGGTGTGGTGGGTGCACAACACGAAGATGGTGTGCACTGAGCACACGCCGACGTGTTTCCTCAAGACCAGGGGACTGCACGGTGGGAGAAGAAAGGGAGACGTGGTGGTTGAACCAGTCACATGATGTAGGGGTGTTGGAATTTGGAAATTTTCATCATGGGAAGGGCTTATATAAATGCTGACAAATTGCTGACCAAAAATGCCCACAGACGCCACAGAGCAACTTTATATTATAGATATGAAAAAGGTGTTGGTGCATCAAAGAAAGAATCTGATCAGGGCTATGCAACCATTGAAAAATTATATAAGTCCAGTCAGGGGTGATGAAGATATAGGCAATTCAAATCAAGGGCTCATTGACTCAGTTTTGTGAGAGGGTATCAGAGAAATAGTAAGTTGCAATTCTAGTACTTGGTATTGTGCCCCTTGGCCTTAATTACTGCCTCAAGTCTTCTAGGCATACTCTCTATCAAATTCTGACACACCTCTGGTCGTATGTTATTCTATACCTCCTCTACTCTCTCCCAAATTTGCCAAACTCCCTTGGGTGGTGTTGGATACTCCTTAAGCCTGTTTTTTGCATGATCCCAGAGGTGCTCAATAGGATTCAGGTCTGGAGACTATGCAGGCCAGTCAAGGAGAGTGATATTGTTGTTTTCCATCCAGTTCTTGGCCTTCTTTGACTTGTGCTTTGGGTCATTGTCCTGTTGAAAAATTACCTGTTCCTCAGGAATTCCACTTTCCTCCAGGCTGGGCAGCAGGTGGTCCTCCAAAATGGACACAAACTGATCAGCATCCATCTTCCCTCAATCTCTACAAGCTGGCCAACACCATTCCATCCCATACACCCCCATACCATAATGTTTCCCCCTCCAAACTTGACTGTCCCCTGTACCTCTTTCTCAATCAACCCCTCTCCCTTCTGTTTCCAGACCCACTGCCTCCCATCTGACCCAAACCTGTTGATTTTGGTCTCATTTGACCAAATGACCCTCTTCCAGCCCTCTACAGTCCACTCTCTGTGCTTCAAAGCAAAGGCCAACCTCAGCTGTCTATGCCTTGCACTGAGGAAGGGCTTTTTCTTCTTTACCACAGCCTTGAATGAATGTTTCCTGAGGAGTCTTCTGACTGTTTCTGAGGAGACTGGGTGGGGGATAATTGTATTGATGTGTTTGGTAACCTGAGTAGCATTGGCAGCTCTGCCAGTAGCAATTTGTGATAAAATAGAATGTTGATCTCTAGAGGAAAGCTTGGGGGGATGACCTCTAGAGGAGCAGGGCTGGTTGGGATGGAGAGTTCTGAGAGTCCTGGATACTGTAGACTGCTGAGGCCAAGTCTTGAGGCAATAGTGCAAGTGGAATGACCATGAGAGGCCAAGGATTCCTTTTTGAGCAGAGGAAGTGGGGTGCATTGGAGTGTAGTGAAGTTCTGGACATGTTGGAGGGGATTAAATACTTTAATTTGAGTTCTCATGAAAGATAAGGTTACCATAGTAACTACTATCAAGGGTTGCATGTTATATAATAGATGGAGCATCAGATTCTGATTGTTCTGATACCATCTCACAAAATTGAGTCAATGGGCCCTTGATTTTAATTGCCCATATCTTCATCACCCCTGATCAGAATTACATAATTTTTAATGGTTGCATAGCCCTGATTAGATTCTTTCTTTAATACACCAACACCTTTTGCATATATTCTTTATATTCAAAGCTATTCAATGAATAGTCCCAAAGCACCAAACATTGACTCAGTTTTGTGAGTCACTGTACATCATGTATGTCACATTTGTGGTGTCATGTGGGCATATGGCACATTCGTTGTATTCAGGGCATCACATTCCTGTCAGCACATGCACATACACGTTCCTGTCAGCACATGTGCATATGCGTAAGTCCCATTCATGTCGGAGTTGATGCCCTGGGTTGGGCCCGAGTCACAGGTGCTCACAGCTTGACCTGCACCCACACCCAAGGACTGTCAAGCCTTGGTAATACTGAAGACACAGTTGGGAACTGGCCAAGTCCTGCAGGCCAGTTGGGGTGGCTTGGCTTCAACATACTCATGTGTTGCACCCTGCCTCCTGTGCATGCCACTAATATGTAATAGAAGAGATGCTTGAGAGGATGCCAAGGGTGTCGGCCCAAGTGGGGACTTCTGAATGGAGGGAGGAGAGCAGGAAGGTGTAAACCTGGGTTAATACTCAGACTGAGGAACTATGTAAATGCATTCACTACTTATGTATATAGGCTAAGAGGCAGAATGTGGAATAAGGGTAGCATAAGACATGGAGAGAAGAATAAGGTATGGAGACCATGTAGAGGTATTGTCTACAGCAATCCAGAATAGAACAATATGAGAGTAAGACAATGAACTATGACCGATAATAAACAAGTAAGATTGTGGGGAAAAGATAGAACAATAGAGGGTGGCTGAATATAAAACAATAGGGCTGCAACCAAGCAACACCAAATAGTAAATGTCCCGAGGGTAAACAGGAAAGGAGAAGGACAGGGAGTAGAAGAATAATAAAGAATAGGAGGGTGGGGTAGGGATAATGAACCAAATAATGAACCAAGTGTACTAAGCCAAGACTGCACACTGGTGAGGGATGATATGGGTAAGGGTTGGTCGGTTGGTACTGCCAAGTAAATCAGAGCATGGTATCATGGTCATGAAAAGGACACCTTACCTGGTGACCTGTGCGAGTTGACCTAACCCATGCATTTCCCTACTCATTTATCATCCATTAATCCTACCCATCTAGTCCTTATTCCTGGACCATTCTACTTCAGGACATTTTGTCCTTGTTTTATCCTTAGCCATGATCCTATTGTTTTATATTTTGGTCACTTTCTATTATCCTACCATTATCCTATGTTTCATTGTTCTATTCTCATTTACATTCCTTCATTCTCTTCTTGATCCTTGTGAACAATACCTCCACAGGCTCTGCATACCTTATTGTTCTCCATTCCTTATTCCACATCTTGCTTCTTAACCTATATGAGTAGTGCATGCATGTACATACTTCCTCATTCTGGATATCAACTTGGTGTAAGCCTCCTTGTCTTCTCTCCCCCTGTCTGAAGTCCTTATTCAGGCTGGCACCCTCAGCACCCTCCCAGGTACTTCTTCTGTCAGAAATCAGTGGTACACATGGAAAGTAGGGTGCAATACACAAGTATGTTGAAGCCAAGCCACTCCAATCAGTCTCTAGGACTGTCAAGTACACGTACCAAGTGTCCAGTAATTTGGCAGTGTGGACCAAGCAGTCAGACTACATCAATGCACAAGTGTCCAAGCCACATGCAAGTCACTTGGTATACTGGTCTCAGCTCGACACATCTACTATCCACATTCCTTGTCCCTACCCCTCATCTACTTTGCCTCATTTACCATCCATTAATCCTACCCCATCCACTCCTTACTCCTTGACCCATCTTACCTCAGGACATCTGACCATTGTTTTATCCTTGGTCATAACCTATTGTTTTATAGCTAGGCACTCCCTATTGTCCTATCCTTGGCCGCATTCCTATTATTCTATTTTTTTATTGTTCTATCCCCATTTACATTCCTCTATTCTATTTTTTTCTCATTGTGAACAATACCCCATATGCTCTACATACCTTATTGTCCCATATTCCTTATTCCACATGTCACTTCCTAACCTATATAAAGTAGGACATGCATGTACATACTTCCTCATTCTGGGTATTAACTAGGCTTAGGCCCCTTACCTTCCTTTCCCCTGTAGAGTCCTCTACTTAGGCTGGCACCTTCGGCACTCTCCTGAGTATCCCTTCTGTTCCAAGTTGGTGGCATGCACAGAGAGTAGGGCACAACACACGAGTATGTTGAAGCCAAGCCACTACTGTTGGCCTGCAGGACTTGGACAGTCCTTGCCCATATCTTTGGCATTACTGACACTTGAAAAGGACTTGGCCAATTCCCACAAACATTGTGAAGCTGGCATTATTGCAATAGTTCTCAGCCCATGCATCATTGGCATTCCCAAGGCCTGTCAGGCTTCAAGAACTGACAGACTTTGGGACTGCCGAAAGGTCAGGCAGACAATGGCCAAGTCCTGCAGGCCAAGAGTAGTGGCATTGGCTTCAACATACTCGTGCATTGCACCCTACCTGCCATGCACGCCACTGATTTGCAACAGACAGGATACTTAGGAGGATACCGAAGATCCCACCCTGACTCGAGGACTTAACAGAGGGGAAGAAGGTAGAAGGGCCTAAGCCTAGTCAATACCCATAATGGGGAAGTATGTACATGCATGTCCTACTTATATAGGTTAAGAAGCGACATGTGGAATAAGGAATGTGGATAATAAGGTATGGAGAGCATGCGGGGGTATTGTCCACAATGAGTATAATTAGAATGAAGGAATGCAGACAGGGATATGACAATAAAAATAGAATAATAGGAATGTAGCAGAGGACAGAACAATAGGGAGTGTCAGACCATAAGTGGATAAAACAGGATGCCCTGAGGTGAGAGGGGTCAAGGAACGAAGAGTGGAATGGGTAGGATTATTGGATTGGTGAGTAGGATAATGTCAGGCACAGAGACTGCTGATGATGCATGGGCCAATGTAGAGTTGCTCTAGGTAATTAATACCTAAAAGCCTGTGCGCACCAGTCCTTTTCTCTGGCAGGGTCTAGTGCAGTCGTTCAGCACAGTGGGAATTGGTTCTGTGACTTGGCTATGTATGAACGAAAATAGAACATAAACAAAATATGGTGCGATGTGACAGGGATGTGACCTGAGATGTGAACGTGTCATGCTGACTAATACTTGGACTTTGACTTTGGACTTGAATATAATAGTCTAGACATTTCTAGACTAGTCTTGACTTGAACTTGTAGACTGGACTTGGGCTTTAACTTGTGAACTTGTTATTACAGAGGTGAGCCAGAGGCCTTTATATACAAAAACCAAGCAATGATGTGAAATGATGTGAGAGGTTGGCTATGTCAGTTGAATGACAAAGCATGAGAACAAAGTATACAAAAGAGGAAACTATGGAGAAACTCTGGAGAAATTGATACAGCATCGAGGCTGTGCAAATAGGGGCTAGAGGCTATCATAGGGGGAGACTAACTAAAAGGGTAAGGATGTTGAGTAACAACGAGAAAAGACTAACAGAATAGGAAACAGGTCTGAGTCATGCCAAGAAAAGGGTAAACATATAAAAGAAACAATAAGGAAGTCCACCAATAAACATCTAACAACCTTGTCCATCACTCCTGAGGGGCCTTAGGATGAGTCAGGTGACTGAGTCATCTTGGAGTATTTCCAGGTCACAGGCAACATATCTTCCGCAATTTCTCCAGTATCCAATCCAAGGATAGGGGTCTGGGAGTAGGAGGACTAATAGATATACGGTCATGTACTCTCATTTTGTTTAAGAGTGAGTTGAATGGAGTGGGTGGGATAATCAGGATGGGATGGTTCCCTGAACTCTGCCTCATATTCCACTCTACTCCTATCACGATATGCTAATCTAGACGTCATTCCAAGAAATATGTTGGTTCTTGACTTTCTGGGAAATAGACTGCATCTCCTATTGGATATGACTGAGTGTAGATTGGATGGGATTGTCTTCTGAGTGAGAGATGTGCTGGTGGAGGTATGCAAAGATAACGATATGTTAATGGTTCTGCCTGGATATGTGTGTTATGGTTGTTGTAGTGTTGCATGGGAATGAGCTCTGAAGAAGACATGATGACAAATTGGGAGTCTGAAGATCAGAGTACTGGATAGAATGGTTGGCTGTGTGATGTGGTGACAGTGAAGGTGATATGGGATGAGCACCGTCGGAGTCTGATTTGGAACATGGTTGAGGTCGATTGCTTTACTGTCACCGAGTATTATAGTAATAGTGCCAGCCCCACAATGTTGGCAGGAAGCAGCCAAGTCCTACAGGCCAGTTGTAGTGGCTTGGCTTCAACGTGCTCATGTGTTATGCCCTACTTTCCATGCATGGCACTAATTTGGGACAGAAGAGATACCCAGGAGAGTGCCGAGAGTGTCGGCCCAAGTAAAGGACTTTAGACAGGAGGAGGGAGGACAAGAAGGTGTAAACCTAGTTGAATTCCAGAATGTTAAGGTCTGAGTTGTGTGTTCGGAGTCGTAAGGACTTGGCTTCAACTTTAATGTTGCACCCTCCTCAATCATCAGTCCTTTATTTCAGAGGTTCGGAGGAGATAAGTTTTGGAGTTCAGAGAGTGAGTGGCAATACTAAGTCGATATTTGAACTAAGGTATAGTACAGAAGTCTGGAGGTATTTATACATGCGATCCTTATTGTAACTAATCAGGAATAGTCAAGAGAACATTAAGATGAACGAAAACGGAGTACAAGAGAAATATACATCTGGTGTTACAATAAGACTATTGTTTGACGAGAAAGGAAGATGTCCGGGGTCCAAGGTCATTGATACTGATGAGACTCAGAGGTGGCAATGTAGGTTCAGACTTGGTTTGGAGTAGGGTTCTTTCATAGCACCCTATGTCAGATGTCTGGGATGTCAGAGTTATATCATGGATATAACACAGAACAAAGAACCATCTACATACATCCACTACTTATATAGGTTAAGAAGTGAGATGTGGAACAGGGTGGCACAAGGAATGGACAACAATAAGGTAAGAAGAATCATGTGGAGGTATTGTCCACAATGATCAAGAATAGAACAAGGAATGTGGACAACAATAGAACAATGAAGTATGACCAAGAACAAAAGAGTGAGTGAGAATAGAACAATGGGAAATGGCTGAATATAAAACAATAGGGCCATGACCAAATAATAGGCAAGTAGTAAATAGGGAATGGCATGGGTCACCCATGGGTCAAATGTGGGTGACCCGCACCTGACCTATGGGAAACCCAAACCTGTCAACCCATGGGTTTTTTCCCACAGGTTGATGGGTGTTGGGTGTGTGGCACACCCACATGCCTGCAGTGCATTCGTGTCATATGTCACATTTGTGCCAACACAAATGCACTGTACATGGATGTGCCAACATGAATGTGCAGTACATGGGTGCGTCAACATGAACGAGCCAACATGAACGCACCGACACAAACGCGCTGTACGTGTATGTGCCAACTTGAACGCACCAACATGGACGTGTTGTATGTGCATGTGCACATGCCAACACGAATGTGTTGTATGCATGCACATAGGGCTCATTAGTGTCAGTGCATGTGTGTCATATAGTGTGGTGCATGTGTGTCATATGCGTGTGCGGTGCATATGTGTCATATGCATGTGTGGCACATGCGTGTTGTATGCATGTGTGGCGCATGCATGTTGTATGCACATGCATGTCGTACGCACACACGTATGACAGGAGCGAGTGGCCGGTTAGGTGTTGTACATGTGCGCATGCATGCGTACATGGTTGACGTGCTGGGTTGGGCTGGGTTACAGGTAGGGAATGGCACGGGTCACCCACGGGTCAAATGTGGGTGACCCACACCCGACCCATGGCAAACCCGAAGCTGTCAACCCATGGGTTTTTTCCCATGGGTCGATGGGTGTCGGGTGCACACCGCACCCACATGCCTGCGGCGCATTTGTGTCATACGTCGCGTTTGCGCCAACACAAACACGCTGTACGTGCATGCGCCAACACAAATGCACAGTATGCATACGTGCCGACACGAACACGCTGTATGTGTACGTGCCGACTCGAACGTGCAGTACACGTACACGCCGACTCGAATGCTGTACACATATGCACCGACTCGAACACGCTGTACGCGTGCACATATGGCTCATTGGTGTTGGCGCGTGCATGTCATACATGTGCGGCACTTGTGTCATATGTGCGTGCATGTCATACGTGCACATGTACGACAGGAGCAAGTCTCCGGTTTGGTGTCATGTGCATGTGCATGCACGCGTACATGTTTGATGCGCCAGGTTGGGCCAGGTCACGGGTGCCCTCGGCTTGACCCGCACCCAAACCCAAGGGCACCTGACCCGGTGACCCGTGTGGGTTGGCCAAACCCGTGCTATTCCCTAGTTATAGGTGCTCTGGGCTTGACCCACACCCGCACCCAAGGGCACCCAACCTGGTGACCTGTGTGGGTTGGCCAAACCCGTGCTATTCCCTAGTAGTAAATGTCCCTAAAGGGATTGGTTGCAGGGAAAGAAGGGGAATGAAAGAATAACAATGAATGGAGGGGGTGAGATGAGGAAAGTGAATCAAATGATGAGCCAAATGTACCAAGCCGAAACCACATACTAGTGAGGAATGACTTGTTACTGGTGTGGGATTAAATGGTAAGGGTCGATTGGTTGGTATTACTGAGTGAACCGGAGCTTAGTATCATTGGCTTGACAGTATCCCCCCCTTAGTGGCTGACCCTATAAAGCCGGTAGGCAGAGTAGAGTTTGCAAATGCAAACAGGAGGCAAAGAGAAGCCGCCACTGAAGAGGCCAAGGAAGCCAAGAAAAAATGGATTAAGGAGGTGCCAGACAAGAAGGAAGGGTGGTGGGAAGAAGGAGGAGGGGGCATCGGGTTGGGTTGGGTTGGGCCAGGTCGGGTTGGCAAGATCAACTGACTGGGGTACAAATTTTTCGAGAGTAAGGGGAACTGAGGAAGGGATTTGGGAGTTGTAGAGAACAAGACTCATAAGGAGAGCCATGATCGGGTTAAGGAGGTCAAGGAGGGCCATTAATTGAGCAGGCAGATGATGGCCATATGGCCTAGCAGATAGGGGGTAACTGTGGAAGTTCCACAGCCAGACGTATCGGGATCTCAGCACTTGCCAATGTCAAGTACACATATCGAGGATCCGGTAACTCAGCAGTACCAACCAGACACTCTGTTAGTAGCCATATACAAGTCACTCGATGGGTTGTTTTGGCTCAGCACAAATACCAGTTGCATTCTTCACTCCCATCCCATGCCTACTCTTGGCCCCTCACTACCTATTAACCCTATCATAACCACCCATTACTCCTCGATCCACCTCACCTTGGGACTTCCTGTCCTTGTATTATCCTCGGCCATGGCTACATTGTTTTATAGTCGGTCACTTCCTATTGTC
>QLPG01051161.1:0-24155 GCA_003314385.1 Gomphus sp. MG54 | reverse complement strand
CCGAGTTGTTCGGCAGTTCCGGTTGTTGTATTCGAAGGGAGAGAGGAGTGTTGGAGGTGGAGTTCATGATGATGGATGGTGGGGACTGAGCGGGCAGAGAAAGGATTGGGGAAGAGGGAGGATGGGAATAGGTGATGGAATGGAGGGGAATAGGGTTGGGACTGAGGGAGCGGAAGAAGATAGGGATGGAACGGGGGTTTTTTGGAGAGGGATGTATTTGGGAGGGGAGTTTGCGCAGTTTGAAAGGGTTTCTAGCTGGTTGCCACCCCCCCCTTTTAGGTAGACGTCCCACCGTCTACTAAAGGTGTCGGCCTCTAGCCGAGAAGGACGAAAAAAGGGAGTTGTATAGGCATAAGAGCTGCATATATGGAGTGAATGAATGGGAACGGATGGGGATGGACAGATGGGACCTTGGCCAAACGTGCCAAATGACAACACTGACCGAGAGGTCCCAGCCGAAAGCTTGCCAGCCGTTCTGGTACACAAGCATGCACAAGGCAGTTGCATTGACTAGGGCTATTGGCAAAGCTTCCAGCAATGGAACAGGATCCTGGGTGAGGCTTTTGGAACAGTGGCAAATGCCACCTGGACTGAGGCCATCGGGATGCACCTAAAAATGTTAGTGGCTTGACGGATTATAATACTGCCCAATACCCTGTTAATCAATGGATTATAGTGGGTGTGTGAGTTGTGCCCTAATATTGCCGACCAACGGATCTAGTGACATGACTGATAGATGGGTGGACTAAATTTGTCCGAGCGGAAGATCTAGTAACATGTGTATGTGTTCAGTAATAACCGAATTTTTTGCTG
Organism: Gomphus sp. MG54; assembly: GCA_003314385.1. Taxonomy (NCBI): domain Eukaryota; kingdom Fungi; phylum Basidiomycota; class Agaricomycetes; order Gomphales; family Gomphaceae; genus Gomphus; species Gomphus sp. MG54. The sequence continues at coordinate 23,342 of QLPG01051161.1, read as the reverse complement.
TACTGGATCAGAGAATTTCAAACGAAATTGAAGTAAAAGGTTGGTTGTGAACAAGTCCTGATTCTATCAGGCGTATAAGATGGTTTCCCAAGAATATTCGGTACCAACGTTGGATGATGGAACAAAATTAAAATGAAGAGGAGAGGAAGACATAGCAGCATTGAATAAACCTCACTACTGGCATCTGCCAAGTCAACGCAACTCTCGGTGTGCTCAGAGGCCAGTTGGATGGCGATCTAGTCTCCGTTTGCTGATGCTGAATTTCCAGCTTTAGCATCTGGAGTACCAGTTGCCTGGGGGATGGGGTCGGGAGTAGTAGTTGCATGGGTTTTGCTTGTTTTAGGGCACCCGGCAATTTTGTGATTTTTTGCGCCACAAAAAAGACACAGATGGTTAATTATGCGTCTCTGTCATTCAATTGGGAGGAGCTTGCCATTTTTGCCAAGGATTTTGGTGTGCTCAGGTTGGTTTGGCTGGAATTGTTTACTGTCCTCATTTGTTGGCATGTTTGTATCGCTGCTATTGTTTCGTGAGGTCATAATTGTAAGTAAGGCATGGGAAGTAGTATGATTCTGGGTATACTGTCAAGTGTCAGGTACTGACGGACTTCGGTACTGCCAAGGGGTGTTGGCAAAAGGTCGGGCGGGCTATGGCCAAGTCCTGCAGGCCAAGAGTAGTGGCGTTGGCTTCAACATACTCGTGCGTTACGCCCTACTTGCCGTGCATGCCACTGTATTTGCAACAGACAGATACTCAGGGGGATGCTGATGATGCCGGCCCGAGTCGAGGACTTAACAGAAGAGAAGAAGGTAGAAGGGCCTAAGCCTAGTCGATACCCAGAATGAGGAAATATGTACATGCATGTCCTACTTATATAGGTTAAGAAGCGACATGTGGAATAAGGAATGTGGAACAATAAGGTAAGCAGAGCATGTGGTTATTGTCCACAGCGAGTAAAATTAGAATAAGGAATGTAAGATGGGGATAAAACAATAAAGGACAGAATAATAGGACGTGCCCTAGGATAGGACAATAGGAAATGCCCGATTATAAAACAAGGCTGTAGCCGAGGATAACATAAGGGCAGGAAGTCCCGAGGTGAGGCGGACTGAGGGGTGAGGAGTAGGCATGGGATGGGAATGAGGAATGTGACCGATATGTGCATCTAGCCGAGAACAACTCATCAAGTGGTTCATACTTGGTTACTAATGGAGTATTTTAGTCAGTACCACCGAGTTATCGGATCCTTGGTACATGTACTTGACATCTTCCCTCCTCCCATCTGAAGTCACTTACTTGGGCTGACACTCTCAGCACCCTCCCAGTGTAGAGTTGCTCTAGGTAATTAATACCTAAAAGCCTGCATGCACCGGTCCTTTTCTCTGGTGGGATCTAGCACAGTCATTTGGCACAGCTGAAATTGGTTCTGTGACTTGGCTATGTATGAACGAAAATAGAATGTGAACAAAATATGGTGTGATGTGACAGGGATGTGACCTGAGACACGAACATGTCATGCTGACTAATACTTGGACTTTGACTTTGGGACTTGAATACAATAGTCTAGACGTTTCTAGACTAGTCTTGACTTGGACTTGTCAACTGTACTTGGGCTTTAACTTGTGAACTTGTTATTACAGAGGTGAGCCAGAGGCCTTTATATACAAAAACCAAGCAATGATGCGAAACGATGTGAGAAGTTGGCTATGTTAGTTGAATGACAAAGCACAAGAACAAAGTATACAAAAGAGGAAACTATGGAGAAACTCTAGAGAAACGATACAGCATCGAGGCTGCGCAAATAGGGGCTAGGGGCTATGATAGGGGAGACTAACCAAAAAGGTAAGGATGATGAGTAATAATGAGAAAAGTCTAACAGAATAGGAAACAGGTCTGAGTCATGCCAAGAAAAGGGGAAACATATAAAAGAAACAATAAGGAAGTCCACCAATAAATGTCTAACAACCTTGTCCACTACTCCTGAGGGGCCTTAGGATGATTCAGGGGACTGAGTCATCTCGGAGTATTTCCAGGTCACAGGCAACATATCTTCCGCAATTTCTCCAGTATCCAATCCAAGGATAGGGGTCTGGGAGTAGGAGGACTAATGGGTATATGATCGTGCACTCTCATTTTGTGTTTAAGAGTGAGTCGAATGGAGTGGCTGGGATAATCAGGATAGGATAGTGCCCTGAACTCTGCCTCATATTCCACTCTACTCCTATCACAATATGCTGGTCTAGACATCAATCCAAGAAATATGTATGGTTCTTGACTTTCTGGGAAATAGACTGCATCTCCTATCGCATATGACTGAGTGTAGATTGGATGGGATTGTCTTCTGAGTGAGAAATGTGCTGGTGGGGGTACGCAAAGATAATGATATGTTAATGGTTCTGCCTGGATGCGTGTGTCCTGGGTGTTGTAGCGTTGCATGGGAATGAGCTCTGAAGAAGACATGATGACTAATTGGGAGTCTGAAGATTGGAGTGCTGAATAGAATGGTTGGCTGTGTGATGTGGTGACAGTGAAGGTGATATGGGATGAGCGCCGATGGAGTCTGATTTGGAACATGGTTAAGATCGGTTGCTTTACTGTCACCGGGTCTTTCTTCTGTCTAAATTAGTGGCACACATGGAACAGCAGGGTGCAACGCACAAGTACATTAAAGCCTAGCCACCTTGATTGGTCTGCAGGACTTGGCTGACTCCTGTCTGCACTATCAGCATTAACAATAGCTAATAGGTGTGTATAGGCATAGGCCTATGGAAATTGGTGTGAATAAGGTCAAGTGTGTTGGAGGCATGAGTAGATGAAGAAGGAAAGAATTTCAATATTGCTTGCTAGCAAGACATGGTTCACAGATAGGGTCAGGGCTCTGCTTTTACCTGAGCACCAAACCATCTACCAGATCACACTTGACAAGGTTTTTGACACTGCCTAGGTCCAAATGGGCAAGACAATGATGCCAGAGAGAGTTATCCATGATACAAGTGCTGGAAAAGTTCACAGATGTTAGTGTCTGAGTTTGCATCAGGTCTGAGCTGATGTAAGTCAGTCCGAGTCGTGTGTTTGGAGTCGTAAGGACTTGGCTTCAACTTTAATGTTGCGCCCTCCTCGATCGTCAGTCCTTTATTTTGGAGGTTTGGAGAAGATAAGTTTTCAGAGTTCAAGAGTGAGTGGGAATACAAGTCGATATTTGAACTAAGGTATAGTACAGAAGTCTGGAGGTATTTATACATACGATCCTTATTGTAACTAATTAGGAATGATCAAGAGAACAACAAGATGAACAAAAATGGAGTACAAGAGGAATATACATTGGTGTTACAATAAGACTATTGTTCGACAAAAAAGGAAGATGTCCAAGGTCTGAGGTTAACGATGCTGGTTGGACTCAGAGGTGGCAATATAGGTTCGGACTTGGTTCGGAGTAGGGTTCTTTCGTAGCGCCCTATGTCCGGGATGTCGGAGTTATATCGTGGATATAACAGTGCCCCCCTGTTAGGACTGAGCCTCGAGGTCCTGGCACCTAATGGTGATGGAAGTGACTGTGGGAAGATTAGGTGATTAGGCATTGCGATAAGGTATATAAGGGGTACCCTTTTTCATAGTAACTCAACCATGTCTTCGCCATCCCCCATTTTAGATAATGAGGCCATCCTCGAGAGAAAGTTGCGAGAGGCATCGGCACAGCTTGAGAAGGTCCAAGCTGACAAGAAATGCAAGGCCAAGGAGGAGGCCGAAAAGCAATGGAAGGCCGAGGAGGAGGCCAAAAAAAAAGCAGAGGAGGAGGCCCAATGAAAAGTAGAGGAGGAGGCCAAACATAAGGCGGAGGAGGAAGCCAAACGGAAGGCAGAGGAGGAGGCTAAAGAGAAAGCTGAAAAGAGGCAAAAGAAAAGGCCAAAAAGGAAGCTAAGGAGAAGGTTGAAAAAGAGACCAAGGAGAAGGCCAAGAAGGAGGCCAAGGAAGTGGCCGAAAAGCTCCAAAAGGAGGCGGCTTTGAAAAAGGCCCACAAGAAGATGCCTCGGAAGAAAACCGTAAAGTGCCCCCAAATAATTCTGGAACTATACACAATAGCAGAGGACGAGTCCCAGCAAGGGGAGTCGTCGGTGGTAGTCACTCGGAGGCAGACTCCAAATGCAGAGCTGGGGGGGTTGGGTCTGAATGAACGAGAAAGGGAGCGAGTCTGAATGCTTCAACAGCAACATGCATTCTGAGTGCATTGGGCCCAAAAGGCCTATGAGAACTCCCTGCTGAGGAGTGCCAGGGCAGATGGTGCCGAGGTGGGTCTCGGTCCGCTCGAATCGAGCTGAAGGATGCTGATCAGCCTGCGTCCCAACTTGTATCATCAGTCGTCCGAGGACATGCTCGACTGGGTTGCAGAGCCTGGTTGGGTGTGCAAGCATTGTTCTGATCGGGAGGAACCCTGCATGTGGCCCGCTTCGGGCAAGGGTACCTCCTGCTTCATCTGTGCCAATCGGAAAGTGAAGTGCAAGGAGAAGGACGAGGAGGAGGAGGACATGGGTGCTAAGGGGAAGAGAGGGAGGGTTGCTTCAGAGGACGGTGTGGGTCCAAAGTCAAAGAGACAGAAGCTGGAGGTAGTGATTTAGGGGCCGTCTTGGGGTCCGAGCACCTCCAGGGTTGACTTGAGGGAGGTGGTTGAAGAGCTGCAGGGGTTGAGGCGGGATGTGTGGGGCATTCAGGAGGAGAATCAGAGGATCGCTGAAGCCCTAGTGCATATGAACGACCTCTGGATCATCGAGCAGGCTCGGTGGTTTAACTGGTTGCAGAAGATGGATGAGTGGTGGGGGAGTTGTCTGAGAGAGAACTGGAAGGGTCCTCCAAAGGGTAAGGGAAAGGAGGAGGATAAGGGGAAGGGAAAGGAGAGGGAGAAGGAAGATGAAGGGGGTCTGAGGGATGATGGGTTGGACCAGGACGATGCGCCTGGGTCTTCGGAATAGGAGCTGTTATATATATATATGAACATCTTGAATCAAGTGAAAATGCCTAAGTCAGAAGGGATGAACTATCGGTCTGAGGTGAGGGACTCTAGGACATCACGCAGGGGACCTGGTTTGTCTGGGTATGCTCGGTGGAAGTCGGAGACTACCTCAGAGGTATGGCCAAGCTCATTGGCTGGCAGCCAAGATGTTTCGTCTTTGGTGCCTTCATATCTGGTCCATCTGACTAGGTACTGGAGGGGGCACCTGCATCTTCTTCCGTCGATCTTCAAGTCGAGGATCTCAGAGATCTCGTATTTGGATTCCCCATCAATGATGACTGGGGGTTGGGGTGGGAGTATACGTTCGGGGAAGGTGTTGGGAGTTGAGGGTTCAAGCATAGAGACATGGAAGACAGGGTGTATGGCTCTCATGCTTTTGGGGAGTCGCAGGGTGAATGAGATGGTTCCTACTTGTGCGATGATTTCCAAAGGACCTAGAAATTTCTCTGCTAGTTTTTTAGAAGGTCTTGTAGTTTGGATGTTCTCGGACTTAACAAAGACTTTGTCTCCAGTCTTGAAGTCCAGGGGGACTGCTTGGCGATGATCTGCGGAGGCTGAGTATCAGGTCTGAGCTTTGGATATGGTCTTTTGGAGTTGTTGGTGCAGGTTGTCCAAGTCAACTACGAAGTCGTGTGCCTGAGAGGAAGCAAAGTCACATTTAGGGTGGAAGGTGATGTTCGGATGATAGCCCTTGTTGGCATAGAAGGGAGAGATTCCCATCGTTGCATTAGGGGCATTGTTGTATGCAAATTCGGCGATGGGTAGTAGTTTGGACCAGTTGTTTTGCTGGTAGTTGCAATACACTTGGAGATACTGTTCGAGGGTCTGATTCATGTGTTCAGTTTGTCCATCCCCCTCGGGGTGGTATCCTGACATGAAGTGAAGCTTCATGTCTAGGGCTTTGCCGAGGGATCAGAAGAACGAGGACACAAACTCGGACCCTCGGTCCGATGTGATGTGTGATGGTACCCCATGCTTTGAGAATATGTGTAGGACAAAGAGTCTGGCAAGGGTTGGGGCAGTGATTGTGTCGATGGTGGGGATGAAGAGGGACTGCTTTGTTAGACGGTCTACGATGATGAGAATAGTGTCATAGCTGTCCGAGGTAGGCAGTTTCTCTATAAAGTCCATGGAGATGGAGTTCCAAGGTCGTTAGGGGATCGGTAATTGCTTGAGTAGCCCATAAGGGCGATGTCTCTGTGGCTTAGACCTTATACAAGTGGTGCAAGATTTAACATAGGACTTAACGGAATCTTGGAGTTTGGGCCAGACATAGTCCCTTTGGATGAGTTCTAATGTCCGATTCTGGCCGAAGTGTCCAGAGATTGGGTGGTCGTGTTTGTCTTGTAGAACTCGGAGTCGGAGGTTTCCATGATCAGGGATGTAGATTCTTTTGTCAAGGAGGAGGAGTCCATCCTCGGAGATGGTCCATCGATCGGTGAGGTTGTCTATTTGGGACAAGGTTGTGGGGTCTTCTTGGAGTGAGGTTCGGATGTCTTTATGGAGTTGTTCTACGTCCATGATCATTGCCGCTCGCATTACCAGAGTGTACAGGGAGGTGGCTCAGAGTGACGATATGATTTGTTCCATTGTAAAGACTGGTCGGAGGTTGTGCAGATTGATCTTGGCATAGTCGCTTCCTCCCTCTTTAGGGTAGACGTCCCATCATCTAGTCAGTGTGTCAGGTTTAGCACCAAGGTGACCAGGTCGGAAGCGGATTATCATGTTGAACTGGGAGAGATATTCGGACCATCGGACCTGCCAACGGGTGAGTAACTTGGTTGTTGAAAAATATTCTAAATTCTTGTGGTCGGTGACAATGTTAAGTCCGCATGTCAGGCGCTTAGCTAGTACTTCCGAGGGGGTTTTCTGGGTTAGTGCAAAGGTCTGTAACAGGGCCGAAGACCGAGACCAGGGTCGGATGGACTACGGACGGAGACGGAGGTGCCGGAAACTTAGGGTAGGTTGCGGAATAGTTCAATCTGGTCGCTGAGATGTTCGAGGTCGAAGGGACTTGGCTTCAACTTATGTGTTGCGCCCTCCTCGATTGTCTGTCCCTAATTTCGGAGGGGAAAAGGAAGTTCACCGGAGTGAGTCGGAACTGGGTGGACTAAGATGATATTCGTACTGGCGAACAGTCTAGTCGACTGGGAGACTATATACATGCGACTGTCTTTGTACTATCTTTTGCCGGTAATAAAACAAGGGAAAAGGAAGTACAAGGGGGTCAATATAAAAGAGAGAACAAGGGAGCGAGGTACGCGATAGTCCTGTGCATCGGTTATCAAAGTATTGAGTCTCGGTCGGGGACGGACTCGGAGGTGGTGTCTCAGTCGCGACGGGATCGGAAGCAGAAAGTGGACTCTGGGTCGGACTTGTCGGGAATGGAGATTACGGAAAACGGTCCTTCGTCCTTTCGGTCAGAAAGGTCTCGGAATATGGAGGAGTGGTTGTGGGGGTTGTTGAAGGTATGGGCTATAACAGTATCCCCCCACTAGGACCGAGCCCTCGAGGTCCTATGCTTGTCTTGCCGTGAATAGGGCAGAAAAGGACGTGGGAATGTTTTTTAGGCGTTTGTACGTAATGGGCGTTTTCCGAGCGTCTGCTTGGTCCTCCGTATATATAGTTTTTTCCTTATTGTTGTTTTCCCTTCTTTGACTGCCCTCCCCATGTCAGACTTCTCGCAGGATGTCGGGGAGGATTTAACGGAGGCGATGCATGTCCTGAAGGCTTGGTATGAGGAGCAAGTCAGTCTTCTGGAGGCGAGGTGGTCCCAGCAATTAGAGGCCACTCGGCAAGCTGAAGAGAAACAGAAGGCTGAGCTGCAGAGGTTGGCGGAGGAGAAGCGGCTGAAGGAGGTGGAGGACCAGCGGTTGAAGGAGGTGGAGGAGCAGCGGCTGAAGGGGATAGAGGAGCAGCAGCTGAAGGATGAGGAAGAAAAGGCCCGTGCCGTAGAACAAGAGGCTTTGCAACTGGAGCGTGCTCTTTCTCCTGCGCCGGAAAATGAGAGCTCGGAGGAGGACCAGAATGAGCTGGATTTTGGGGGATCTGAGGATTCCGTGTCGGACCATCCTTTGTCCGTGGGTCGGGAACCCATCCCATCACCGTCCAGGAGGTTTTCCAGAGGTGAATGCCGTTTGGTGCCCGTGATTGGACCCGGTTCCGCTGCATTGAACGCTGATCGGAGACGTCGGGAGCGCAAGGAGGAGGGGGTTCGTGTCTCCGCGGCGCAGAAGGACTTCGAGAATCAATTGGTCCGTAAGGCGCGGGAGGTTGGAAGGGAGGTGGGTCTCAGACCCATAGAATCCAGTCGTTGGGCGTTGACTCAGTATCGCCCTGATTTGTATCAGACCGCCATTCCGGAGCACCTTCCGAACCTGAGGATGGGGGCCTGCGACGGGTGTCGTAGGCGAAACAAGCCATGCGAGTGGACGACGGCGGCGAAGACCTGTGTCCCCTGCCAGGCCAGTCGGGTGCGGTGTGAGGTGGACGGAGTGCCGGTTGTGCGAGGGGCAGCTATGAAGAAGCGGGGGCGGGAGGACGAGGACATTCCTGAAGCGTCTTCCTCTAAGAAGCCCAGGGTGGAAGTGGTGGTTGCCCCTCTTCCGAAGGTTGGCTGCACGGAGATTGTGGCCGTCCTGGGATTGATCCAGGAGGCCCTGGTCGGTATGGACGCCCGTCTTCAAGCCCTGGGAGCGGATGTTAAGAGGTTGTCCGATGCTTCCGAGATGCGGAACGCTATCCACACTGATAATCGGGACCGTCCGAAGTGGAACTGTCAGTGCGGTGGTGCTGCTCCGGCGACGGGGGATCGGACGGAATCAGATCCAGGTGTGGTGGAAGTGACACCCAAGGCGGGGCGGTCAGTTGATCTGGTCGATTCGGTGTCGGGGTCCGGTGAGGAAGGGAAGGGCAAGGGGGTGGACCTGTTCCAGCAGTATGATCCCTCCAATCTGGATATAAATCATTCCTTGTTCTATGGTGACTAGTTGTAGTTATGTTGAATTAATAGTGGTCGTGGTCAGGATCATGGTGGTCTTGGTCATGGTTGTCGTGATGTCACTAGGACGGTTGGAAAGAACTCGGGGGTGTCCTGCAAAATGCGAGTTTGGTAGTAATTGTCAAGGTTTTCAATTGTCATGTTATCAACAAGGGTCTAGGCTAAGCAAAAGATCTACGCGTGGTACCGCCTGTCTAAGGGGTGGTACGGTTTTGGGGGTCACGATTTCCTGAGTGGAAATTTCTGGGGGTCAGATTGGAGCGCTGCGGCTCGGGTACCAAGAGTCAGTTTGGACGTAGGCTAAACAATGTAGTACTCAATACCCTATCGATCGTTGGATCGCGGTGGGTGAGCGTGTGGTGTCCAGTAACTAGAATCTTTGATGGGTTTTTGGAGGGTCAGGGTCGAAACTTATCGACGGGTTGGGGGTGTGTTTTGGGAACTGAAGGGAGTGGATGCATTGTTTTTATTTTTTTGCTCCGTGGGCGCTGTCGATTGTTCAACGCGAACGATTGGCGCTGGGGTTGGGGGCCTATGTCTACTCTTCGGATTCCCAGGTGTCTGATGCTTCGGGTTCCTCCTCGACTTCTTCTGCTATGGAGGCTGCGTGTCCTTGGGTGACCGTGGTAGGGGATTTCGGGCATTCTTTGGCTGTGTGGCCCGATCTACTGCAGAAGAGGCAGAGGTTTTGTTTGAATCGATGTTGGCGTTCTTGTGGCGTAAGTTTTCCATCTTTCCCTAATCTGGACGAAAGATCCGTGGTAGTCCTGCTACTGGACGGGGTCGTGGGTTGGCCTACAATGGCTGTCTTATTGCCTGTATTAGGGCTGGGGTACGTGTTCATGGAGGTTCTTCCTCTATCGTATGGGCGGTCGAAGTTCTGGTTGGAGGCAGATTCTCTGGCGACTTCCGATCGATGTTCCCAGTAACGAGCGTCGATGGATTGTGATAGGAGGTGGAGTTGGAGTAGGGAATGCGGTTTTCCTACTCTAGAGATCTCGTCCTTGATCCTACCGGGAAGTCCGTTGTAGAATTGCCGACGGAGTGCGGCGTCGCCCCAGTGGACGCAGGTGGCTAGTTGGTTGAATTCGACTACATAAATCTTGATGCGCTGGTTGTCGCGCATGCGGAGGTTTTCGAGGTCCGCTTCGGCCTCTCCCTCCAGGTCGTGGGGTCCGAAATTGGTCTTGAGTTCAGAGACAAACTCGTCATAGTCATAGAGCCAGTCTGGCTCGTCGGGGGCGGTGAGGGCTGGTTCAAACCAGTCCAGGGCGGTACCGGTCAGGTACGACAACACATAGGTTACCTTGGCGCTGTCAGAGTCAAAAGCGTCAGGGCGGTCACAGAAGTTCAGCATGCACTGCACTAAAAAGGCTTGCAGTTTCCTCGAATCGGATCCGTCGAAAGGATCCGGGTCTCAAACTTTGGTGGCATGGGGGGCTGATCTTCTAGGGGAAGCTAGGTTACTTGCTAACATAGCGATGGCCTGGGTGAGGTCGGGCACGTTGTTTGGCCCCATAGCGGGGGCTCCTCCTGGTGGTGGGGGAGGTGGTGCTGTGGCCGGTGGTGCAATGGGTGGTGGTGCGAACGGTGGTTGCACGAAAGGGGGAGATGCGAGGTGTGGGGGTACCGTGGACAATGATCCGGATGTGGTCGGTACTGCTGAGGATGATCCTGAACTGGAGGGCATCTCCAGGGGTGACGGTTGGTTGGTCACTGGGGGGTTCGCAAGGAACGGGTTGGTCATACTCGAGCACGGGCGTCGGTCCGTGTTCAAGAATCCGGAGTCTGAAGAGGGTCCAGGGGGGTGCGCGGGGGTCTGAGGCGTCTGAAAACTTGGCCCGGGGGCGAGTAGTTCTCGGGGGACAGAGGCGCGGCAGGCAGACGCCTGGGTGATTGTCTGTAGGGCTTGCGAACGTGTAATTGGCTTTGAACCCATGACGATCAGGAGTGTGAGTATGAATATACTGTTAAGTCCGTGTGTCAGGCGCTTAGCTAGTACTTCCGAGGGGGTTTTCCGGGTTAGTGCGAAGGTCTGTAACGGGGCCGAAGACCGAGACCGGGGTTGGACGGACTACGGACAGAGACGGAGGTGCCAGAAACTTAGGGTAGGTCGCGGAATAGTTCAATCCGGTCGCTGAGATGTTCGAGGTCGAAGGGACTTGGCTTCAACTTATGTGTTGCGCCCTCCTCGATTGTCTGTCCCTAATTTCGGAGGGGAAAAGGAAGTTCACCGGAGTGAGTCGGAACTGGGTGGACTAAGATGATATTCGTACTGGCGAACAGTCTAGTCGACTGGGAGACTATATACATGCGACTGTCTTTGTACTATCTTTTGCCGGTAATAAAACAAGGGAAAAGAAGGAGCAAGGGGGTCAATATAAAAGAGAGAACAAGGGAGCGAGGTACGCGATAGTCCTGTGCATCAGTTATCAAAGTATTGAGTCTCGGTCGGGGACAGACTCGGAGGTGGTGTCTCAGTCGCGATGGGATCAGAAGCGGAAAGTGGACTCTGGGTCAGACTTGTCGGGAACGGAGATTATGGAAAATGGTCCTTCGTCCTTTTGGTCGGAAAGGTCTCGGAATAAGGAGGGGTGGTTGTGGGGGTTGTTGAAGGTATGGGCTATAACAGACAACGTCAATCGGATCTGCTGCACCTTCTAGGTAGTGTCTCCAGGTTTTGAAGGCTTCAAAGATGGCCAGTAGTTCCTTGTCGTGTACGTCATAGTTCAATTCCGGAGGGGTGAAGGTTCGGGAGTGGAAGGCTATTGGGTGGATGTTGTTGTCTGTTGGTGATATGGTGGACAGGATTGCTGCGAGGGCATAGTCTGAGGCGTCAGACTCGACAATGAGTTGAGATCCAGGAATCCATTGTTGTAGGATTGGTGCCATAGTGAACGCCTTCTTGAGTGCCTCAAAGGATGTTCTGCAATTCTCAGTAAAATTCTGTGAGGTATCTTTTCATGTCAGGCGAGTTAGTGGCACTGTGATGTCAGAGTAGTTGAAGATGAAGTGTTGTTAGAAGTTTGCGAATCCGAGAAAAGACTGAATGTCTTTGATCTTTCGGGGTTCAGGCCATTCCTGGATGACTTTGACCTTGTTGTTGGCCATGGTCAGGCCCTTCGGAGAGAGGATGTATCCGAGGTACTCCACAGTGTCAGTGTGGAAGAAGCACTTATCTGCCCAGGCATATAAGTGGTTCGCTTGGAGGTGTCGGAGGACTTCTTTGACATGGTTTCTATGTTCTTCTAGATTGTTGGAGTAGATCAGGATGTTGTCCAGGTATACTAGTATGGACAGGTCTAGGAGGTCGGAGAAGATGTCATTCATGAATCGCTGGAAGGTGGCTGGGGAGTTGGTGAGTCCAAAGGGCATCACACTCCATTCAAAAGATCCATAGCGTGTGCGGAAGGTGGTTTTCCATTCATCGCCTTCTCGGATACGTACCAGGTGGTACGCGTGTCGGAGATCTATCTTGGTGAATATTCAGGCCTTTCAGGGACTGTCCAGGAGATTGGAGATTTGGGGGAGTAGGTAGCGATCCTTCTTTGTTATTTTGTTTAGTCTGTGGAAATCGACACATAAGCATAGTGATCGATCCTTCTTTTGGGCAAAGGTCAATCAATGGATTGTAGCGGGTGAGCCAGTTGTGTCCGAGGACTGCCAAGCAACTAGAATCCAACAGAGTTACGTAGAACGTAATGGTGTGTTGCTCCCATGTTGGGAAGCAAACATGGAGGTCGATGGCTTTTCGAATCATGGAGTTGGAGGAGCCATCGAAGAGTTGTAGCAGAATCGGAGTGATGTCGTAGGTTTGGAGTTGGTGCTTTGTAGCGTAGTCGGAGTCCAGGAAGCAGTGAGTTGATCCTGAGTCTATTAGGGTGTCAATATAGGTGGTTTCAAGGTGGAGACGGATGGTCAGGGAGTTTGGACTGGAAAGAGCAGATGTGTTGAGTCTCATCTCCATTGGTGCATCATTGGATTCAGCGCAGTCCCTAACTGATGCTGGAGTTGAAGGGCTGCTTTGAGATTTTTTGACTCCGAGGTATCTTCTACTTCAGAGATCGTTGCCTCGGTCGTGCTTTCTACGATAGTAGTTGCACATCCTTTGGTGGTGGCGGAGGTTAACTTGGGACATTTCTTTGCTACGTGACTGGTTCTTCCGCAGAACAGGCAGAGGTTGTGCTCGAAACGGCATTGTCATTCTTGGGGTGTGAGTTTGCCATCTTTGCCGAGTTTCGTACTCATGTCTGAGGTTGTCTTGTTTGGGGTCTGGCTGGGGTTCGGAGGTCTGATGCTCGTACTTGCGATTAGAGCAGTTGGTGCCCTGTTTCTGTCATTCGGACGTTCAGGGACTTTGGATGTAGAGGCTTCCCAAGACATTTCAGAGCGCCTTTCCCAGTAATGGGAGTCGATCGACTGAGACAGTTGTTGTAGTTGTAGTAGGGAGTCAGGATTTCCTATGTGGGTGATTTTGTCTTTGATCCTATTGGGTAGGCTGTTGTAGTATTGGCGACAGAGTGTGGAGTCTCCCTACTGAACGTGAATGGAAAGCCTGTTGAATTCCACCACGTACTTTGTGATGCGTTGGTTGTCGCGCATTCGGAGGGCTTCGAGGTCAGCTTTGGCCTCTCCTTCTGGATTGTGGGGGCCAAAGTTGGCTTTGAGTTCGGAGACGAATTCCTGATAATCATAAAGCCAGTAAGGGTCTTCTTCAGAGGAGAGACTGGGTTTGAAGTAGTCTAAGGCAGTGCCAGTTAGATATGATAGTATATAGGTTACTTTGGCACTGTGGGAGTCAAAGGCATCAGGGCGGTCTCAAAAGTTTAAGGTGCACTGCACCAGGAATGGTTGTAATTTCTTGGCGTCGGAGCCATCGAAGGGGTTGGGGTCTCGAATCTTGGTCCAAGCTGATGATTTCTTTGAGCCGGACAAATGTTTGGCTAATATGGTGATGGCCTTGGCCAAGTTGTCTTCAGCATTGGCGTCGTCCAAGGATGGCATTGGGTTTTCTAGGAGGGGGTTTGACAAGTGTTTGGATGGTGGGTCTGGGGCTATGGAGGGTTTGGTGGCATATGGACGTTGGGTTCTGTGGCAGGTAAGTTTGGGGTCAGGGATGTGCGGCGTACCAAAGCTTCCGTAAGTCTTTGAATGGCTCTGATTCATTCACTACATCTCATAGACGATCAGGAGTGTGAGTTCAAATATACTGTTAGTGTCCGAGTTTGCCTCAGGTCCGAGCTGATGTAAGTTGGTCCGAGTTGTGTGTTCAGAGTCATAAGGACTTGGCTTCAACTTTAATGTTGTGCCCTCCTCGATCGTCAGTCCTTTATTTCGGAGGTTCAGAGAAGATAAGTTTTTGGAGTTCAAGAGTGAGTGGGAATACAAGTCGATATTTGAACTAAGGTATAGTACAGAAGTCTGGAGGTATTTATACATACGATCCTTATTGTAACTAATTAGGAATGATCAAGAGAACAACAAGATGAATGAAAATGGAGTACAAGAGGAATATACATTGGTGTTACAATAAGACTATTCTTCGACAAAAAAGGAAGATGTCCGAGGTCCGAGGTTAACGATGCTGGTTGGACTCGGAGGTGGCAATGTAGGTTCGGACTTGGTTCGGAGTAGGGTTCTTTCGTAGCGCCCTATGTCAGATGTCTGGGATGTCAGAGTTATATCGCAGATATAACAACAGACTGGGATACAGGAATGGTAGAACTGTTAAGGAGGGCAGTATTGTGAATGTTTACAGAGGTGGTGAAGAGAAGATTTCTGCTCTGAGAAAAGGTAACATGTGATAGATTATAGGCAACTTGCATAGAGGTTTAGAGAGCTTAATTGACAATCTAAGAAATTTATCCTCCTCAGTGTGTGTCAACCACTAATTATATTTGAGAATTATACCTAAGAAATTTATTCTACAAGGAAAAGATTGAAAATCAGTCAAGAAATTATACTATATTATATATTAGGCTTACCTCCTCAATGTGTGTCAACCACTGAGGAGGAAGGTATACACGGGTGGTGTTTCACCCGCATATATGCTTGAGCCAGCCCCTAAGCCACCTCTTTAGTATGGAGCCAAACTACCAGCCTCTTCCCAGGGAGCCGTCCATGTGCCTTGCATTGTGTGTATGTAAGCACATGTGAGTAGTATATAATGAACATGAAGTAAGTCCCTCATTTTTGAGGGTAAAAATACAAAGAAAATATTGAGAAATACAGCAATGAATTGTGCACAGTTTGACACTGAAAACGATAAGAAATGTAAATATATTGAGATTGACCTCTCAGGGGTGAGGTGCATATATACACCCTACAATATGATCATAGACAATGGTAACAATGAAATTCTTTTGATGAGAGAGATATAAGTTAGAGAGAAGGTTGTTATGCAATGTAGGAATATGGAGAACTTGAATAAACTCTAAGGTATACCTCTGACTACCATCCACCACTGATGCAAACTGGACAGTGCTAACTTTAGCGGAATAGACAACTTGGTACTGCAAGTTGAATGGGATTGACAAGTGGATGAAATTATATATCCAGTGATTATAAGGTATTATTTGAATATGTGTCACCTGTGTTTGCAATCCAATTGAACTCAGTATTGAGCTCAAATGGTATGGAAGAGAAAGCAAGGAAGGGAATGATATAGCACTTGCATTTCCATCAAATTCAACAGCAGGGGTTGAATATGGAGTGGATGAGATACTATTAGCATGCACAGAGACATTGTATGAGGCATATACCTTCTGAGAGAGATTTTAATGCTGCACTTTCTTTTTTTTCAAGAAAATAATGATGACAAACTTCCTGGAAATGTCTTTGGTAGTTACAGAAAGCACAGATCTTTAGTTAAGCTATAATAGGGGTAGGAGACAAAGGAGGAACTCATCATTTCAGAGGTCTCTTAGAGGTGTGCAATCTCAAGTTTGGTCCACATCTTGACTGGATCCTCAGCAATACCCTCCAAATGAACCCTCTGGTTAAGCTAGATACTACAGAAGATATCTCCAGCTGCCATAGACACATCATTATCCCAAATGGCTGCCTTCTTATCACCAGCAGGCCTAACCCTCTTCCCACTGACCAGCTATCACTTCACAAAAGAGGTTAATAGACAGTTGTGGTAACATATTTGAAGAGTTGGAATAGTTATATTAACAGATAGTGGATGGGGAGCTATTTTGGAAAATAGGCACCCTTAGATACCCATAGACACATATGTGGTAAACCTTCAGTGATGAGTATTAATTCTCTGCTTATTGTAAATATTTCTTCTTGCTTTTAATAATATAGTATAATATAGTAAAGTACAGCAGTTATAGACCTTGAGCAACTTTATAACAATATCAGAGCAGCAATCTGTATTGACCTAATAACATTAACCAAGCTTAACAGCCCAACCAGATGATGGATGATTACCTCAGATAGACTCCTCCTACTTAACAGATGTATTTATATCCCTAATTCTAACAACATCCTATAGAGATTATGGCAACTTTGTACAGTAGTTTAGAGAAGTCGTTGGACAATCTAATTTAATTATCTCCTCAGTGTAGTCAACCACTGAGATATATTCAAAGAATATACCTAATTTAATTATCTTACAGATAAAAAGAAGGAATGTCAGACGAAAACACATAGATGATGTATTCATTTGTTGCTGTTATAGTAAGATTGTCAACTGCGGCTCCAATGATCGCTTGGCCTTCAATTTTGTGTCTGTAAAATACAGCTGCATCGGATGCTGATTTTTTAAATCCTATTGAGAATAAGGCATTGGACAGACACTTATACCACTCTCTACCAGATTGTTTAAGTCCATATATGCACTTCTTGAGCAGAAGTACACAATCGTGATGTTCTTCGAAATATCCCTGTGGTTTGCCCATATATATTGGTTCATCGAGTGGTGCATTAAGATATGCTACGTCCACATCCATTTGGTGTATTTTCCAATTATTCCTGGCCGCAATGGCACATATAGTCCGTAGTGACATCATGCAAACGACTGGTGCATAGGTCTCATCATAATCAACTCCAAATGTCTGTGTAAAGCCTTGTGCGACAAGTCGAGACTTTGCATGCACTATAGCACCCTTTTGATCTCTTTTGAGGACATGTTTTCATCTACTTCTGACAATATTCACACCTGCAGGAGGTGCAATGATCTCCCAGGTTTCTTTGTCGATTTGGGACTTAATTTCAACGTCCATGGCTTTCTTCCATGTTGGATCATTTAGGGCATCTTTATTAGTCATAGGTAATTGAAGCTCATTGCTGAGATAAGTGTGGTCGCTTAGTTCGTTACTGGTTTGCTCGGCGCTTATTGCTAGGTAATCGAAATCGATATCGTCGCTGCCCTCTCTAATTAATATATTTGGGTTTGTTTGAGAATCGTTAAGAATGTCACTCTCAATGTCCTCGTAGGCTAGCGTCATGAGATCTTCACTTTCTGTATCCCTAGCTTGAGACTTTGTTCCAGTGCCGGCCCTTGCTCGCTCTTGTAATTGGCAAATTCTTTCGCTTCTTCTCAAGGCAGGAGCTTCACTAGGACCACTCACACTTGTTTGACTTGGTTGCAAATTTTCTAAGTCTCTCATTGGTGTGCTTTCATCTATCTCTTGTATGCAGCTACCTTCCATCTGGTCACGTGGATCATGTAAGTCACATGAAGCTACTATAGGTGGTGCCGGAACAGGTTTGTGGAATGGGATCTGGGTAAATTTCGGTGTGGCTTGGGTTTGATCATCAAGAGATATTGTGGGAGCCTGTGTAGAAGTTACTCCCATGTCGAATATAATATTTCGTTCAACTGATACTCTTCGACTCTCTGGCCAATAAATACAATGGCCGTCGCTCTGTGAGGAATGACCTATCCACTTTGCCTTTTTTTCTCTAGATAGTAATTTGTCGTCTTGCTTGATTTTGACATAAACATCATCTCCCCATTTGTGTATATCTTTTAAGTTTGGCTTTTTGTGGTTTACCATCTCGTAAGGGGTCTTGTCTGGTAGAGCTCTTGTATGCATGTGGTTTTTCATGTAATTAGCGTGCTGAATAGCATACCCCCATAAAAACTTTGAAAGGTTTGAATCCAAAAGCATGGCACGTGTTCTTTCAACAAGAGTATGATTCAGGTGTTCTGCCACTCCATTTTGTTCTGGAGTATCGTGTACGGTATATCGATGTTTTGTACCTTGCTTCTCCAGATAATTGTTAAATTCAGCACTTGTGTATTCACCCCCTCGATCTGAGAAGAGGCTTTTTATGCGCACGTCTCTTTGTCTAAGCATCATTGCCTCGTATAGTTTGTACTTGGCAAAGACTTGATCTTTAGAGTTCATTAGATAGAGGACGGACTCTCTGGAGTGGTCATCAGTAAACGAGACATAATAAGATTTCTTATCAATTGGAATATGTCTCGCCGGTCCCCACATGTCAGAGTATATCCTGTCGCCGATCTTCTTGGACCACTCACTAGGTTCATTAGGGAGAGGTTTGCGTGTAATTTTTGCTTTAATACACACATCGCAAGCGATTTTGCCATCTGTATGCATGAGCTCAAGGCCTATAACCATGCCACGATCCACAAGATGTTTCAGGGCTTTTGTAGATATATGCCCTAATTTTTTGTGTATATCAATGGCAGTCAGGCATTGTTCAGTGGTATTTCTTTTTAATTGATTGTCCAATCAATATAGGCCGTGCAGTTTTGGTGCTTGCAACAATATATGTCTGGACAAACTTTTTATGGTGCATTTCTGATATGCAAACTCTGTTCGATTTCCTGCATCATTGCATCGGCCAATCAAGATAAGGGTGAAGGCAATTTTAGGAGCATATAATGTTTCTTTCAATGTCAGGGTAACAGGTTTTCCTTTTACTCGAGTGATTATTTTGAGTTCTCCGCTGCCGTATGCCTCAAAGCTGCCTTGATTGGCTGCTCAAATTGTGCGCGGTGTAGGAAAGCTGCGATAGTTCATCAACATGTGTTTATGTGGTGTCATGTGTCAACCCGCTCCTGTATCTAATATAATGGTGTCTCCTGTACCGTCTCTGATGAAAGCGGCACAATTGTGGTTTATGAATGCCACTGATCCACAATCGTCTTCTCCAGATGGTTCTTCTTCATCAGCTACGTTTGCTTTGCCTTTCCCTTTTAATCTTTTATTTTTGAATTTGAATCTCTTCTTCTGTCTTAGTCCTTGCCCCTCTCTACCACCACCTTTGGCCCAACACATTTCTATTGTGTGGCCTGCTTTTTACAGTTGGTGCATATATGCACCTTCTTTTCAGGTGTACCTATGAACCCTTGATCTTCTTGAGTAATAGACAGTGTCCTGCACCTATCATATTGAGATTTAAGGATCCGGATGATATTGTCCGGGTCCAACGGCTTGCCAACTTCTTCAAGAGATGTTGTAAGGGCATTCATGACGGATTCGTAGGAAGGTGGCAGTGATGATAAAATTATATCGAGGAACTCTTCATCAGAGATTTTGGCTCCCATATCATTGAGTCATGCGAAGAGATCTTGAGCCCTATCAAGGTGCTCCCTGAGATCATCATCCTCTAAGCACTTCATGTTCCAGAGTTGTCTCTGGATGCTGGTGATGACCATCTTTGGTTTCTTCATCATTTCAGTTACCAGAGTGTCCCAGATCTCCTTTGCATTTTTCTTCTTCTCTAGCATTAATGCTAGTGACTCTGACACAGATGCCAGTATTTGAGTCTTGACAAGCCCTTCTCTAGCCAGCCACTTTTCAAGTCTCTCCTCTGCCTTCTCTACCTTGGCCTCCTCATTATCTGTGAGGATATGTGCTTTGGGAAAAGTGGGGGGATCAGGTGGTCAGTTGGCTTTGCCTTCAATATGTTTAAGTAGATTTTTAGACTCAAAGTAACTCATGAGTTGAGCTCTCCACAGGGACCAATTTGATCCATCTGTAGTCAGCCTCCCCATGGTCAATGAAACTTTCTCTGTTGTGTCCGTGGGGCCCATAACCATATAGAGATTATGGCAACTTTGTACAGTAGTTTAGAGGAGTCGTTGGACAATCTAATTTAATTATCTCCTCAGTGTAGTCAACCACTGAGATATATTCAAAGAATATACCTAATTTAATCATCTTACAGATAAAAAGAAGGAATGTCAGATGAAATAATGTGTAAACTATAGTACTTTACTCACCTCCTCAGTGTAGTCAACCACTGAGGAGGAAAGCACATGCAGGTGATGTTTCACCCGCATATATCCTACAACCGGCTCCTGACCCTATCAAAGGTTTGAGCCAGGCTGCTGGTCCCTTTCCAGGGAGCTGGCCATGCACGTTATGCAGTGTGTGTGTAGGCGCGCGTGAGTACATACAAAACAAAGAATAGCTCCCTCAATATTGAGAGTAAAAATACACAATAATTATCGAAAATTTTAGAATATAAAAGCGCACAGAATGACATAAAAATCGATATAAAAGTACAATATATTGAGATTGGTCTCTCAGGGGTGAGATGCAAGTTTGCACCCTACACATCCACCTATGAATCCTGTAAAATAAATATGACTACCTAATTTCTGGGCATTTTTGACAGAACTGCATATGAGAACTTGTCAGGAGAGACTATATCTGGCCCAAGCTCCAAAACTCTGTTATGTCCTACCTTAAATATTGCATTACCTGCATGTGCTCTAAATCACAGAGGTACCATCTGTATAGACTTCTGAAACAACTACCAATTCTCATATGTCTGTAGAATTCCATCTCCATGGACTTCATCAAAAAGCTACCCCTATCCTCTGGATTTGACACTATCCTTGTTATCATGGATTATCTCATCAAACAATCCATTTTCACACCCACCTATGATACTATCATGAAACCAACCCTTGTCAAACTATTCATACTCCACATATTCTGTAAGCATAAAGTTCTATTTCATATTACCTTGGATCATAGAACAGAGTTCATATCATCCTTTTTTAGATCATTAGAGAAGGCCCTAGACATGGAGCTTTATTTCACTTATGGGCATCATCCTAAAGGTGATGGACAAACCAAACGCATGAATCAAACAGTGGAACAATACCTCTGCAATTACCAATAAGATAATTGGGCTAACCTGCTCCTGATTGTGGAATTCAAATACAATAATACCCCAAATGCTACAACCAGTATCTCACCCTTCTTTGCTACCAAGGATACCATCCAAACATTTGTTAGATTGTCTAATCCCACATACCATTCATATCTCTAAATAATGTCTTCTAAGCTAAGACAATATACACACGGAGCTCTATGGAGTAGTATTGGCACTCTGCTAACTTACTAGGGCTGACACACCTGTCTTCACTCAAGGAGTCAACCTAAAGGTTACCCATGCAGACTAGATGGTGTAGTGGTAACAACATATCTATATATGCTATAGCCCTGGGTGTAAATCCCAGTCTAGCCATTCTTTTCATTCAACAGTTTATGGGCCCTGAATGCTAAAGCTTAGGTTCTTGTTGGTGATCTGAATAGTACTAGATTGAGGGGAGGTGTTAGATTTCCTAATCCCATATACTATCAACATCTCTAAATAATATCTTGCAAGCTAAGACAATATACACACATAGCTCTATGGAGTAGTATTGACAACCTGATAAGTTACTAGGACTCTAAACTTAACTTGTATAGACACACCTATCTTCACTCAAGGAGTCAACCTGAAAGGTTACCTATGTAGATTGGATGATGTAATAGGAACACCATAGCTATATATGCTATAGCCCTGGGTTCAAATCCTGGTTTAGCCATTCTTTTCATTCAATAACATTACCATCTACCCTGAAAAGGATATAGCTTCATCCAGAGCATACAACTTCACAGTAGATTTGAACAAACTTTACCAAGAACTCAATAGAACCATATATGTGGCCCAGAAATGGTATGTTGTCTTTGCAAATTATCACTGGGTGCCACTACTTGAAATCAAAATTGGAGACAAGGTCTTTGTTAAGTCTAATAACATCTGTACTATAAGACCATCTAAAAAACTATCCAAGAAATACTTAGGTCTGTATGAAGGCATAGCTCAAGTAGGCCTAGTATCTTTTACCCTCTGTCTTCCTGAGAATATGAGGTCTATCTACCCTATCTTCTATATTTCTACACTGGAGCTATCAACTCTGAATCCCTTCCTGGACTATACTCTCCTACCTTAGCCATTGGTAAAGATCAATGGACAACCAACAAGATATGAGAGATATTAGACTCCAAGCATGATAAGCTGTTAAATCCATATGTTAGGCACTTAAATAATGATACTGAAAAGATTCTGTAGGGTTCCAAAGATTCTGTAGGGGAAACAAAGTTCTAAAGATGTAGGGGGTTAAAGGTTATAAGGTTGAGGACAAGGGACAGAAGGGATGGAAAGCAGACAATGAAGTGCCAGGACTTAGGTGGTGGTTGGTCACGGTGTTAACTTGTATGACTAGTTATTCAGGTGTTTGAAGTCAGAGGGACTTGGCTTTAACTTATCTGTTGCGCCCTCCTCGATAGTCTATTTCTAATTTTGGAAATTTGGAAACACACAAAGAGCTAAGTTGGAAGTGAGCTGGAAACTAAGTTGGAAACTTAAGATGCAAATCAGTTCGATATTCATACTAGTGAATAGTCTAGTTGACTGGGGGTTATATACATGTAGCTATTCCTTGTATTATCTGCTGTCTGGTCTAAAGACAAGGGGAAGGAGGAAATACAAGGGGTTAATTGAAAATGAAGAACAAGGGAGTTAGGTACACAGTGATCCCTCAAGATGCCTACTGCAAGGGCAGAACAGTGGTTATCGAATCATGGGAATTCAGGATTGCAGAACTTTGGGTTATTAAGAAAGAGTCATAGAAAGGACAGTTGGGGGACTGTTCCTGATAATTGTGGTCAGAAAATCCCTGGAAAAGGTGCAGGCAGTTGTGGGAACTGTAATGGGTTCATTTGAGGGGCATGGGCCATAACAGTGTCAGGCTTAGTGCCAAGTTTCCTGGGATAGAAATAAATGATGAGATTGAATTAGGAGAGCATTATGGCCTGTGCCCCGCAAATAAACCCATTACAGTTCCTGCAACTGCCTGTACCTTTTCCAGGAACTTTCCAACTGTGATTATCAGGAACGGTCCCTTGACCACCTTTCTGTGATTCTTTCTCAAATAACCCAAAGTTCTGCAATCCCAAATTCCTGCAATTCTGTAACCAAGGTTCCACTCTCATGGTAGGCATCTTAAAGGATCACCATGTACCTAACTCCCTTGTTCTTTGTTCTCAATTAACCCCTTGTATTTCCTCCTTC
>QLPG01051158.1:0-22045 GCA_003314385.1 Gomphus sp. MG54 | reverse complement strand
GGTGGTATGAAAGGGGGAGATGCGAGATATGGGGGTACCATGGATGATGATCTGGACGTGGTTGGTACTGCTGAGGATGATCCTGAACTGGAGGGCATCTCCGGGGGTGACGGTTGGTTGGTCACCGGGGGGTTTACAAGGAATGGGTTGGTCATACTCGAGCATAGTCGTAAGTCCGTGTTGGAGAATCCAGAGTCTGAAGAGGGTTCCGGAGGGTGCATGGGGGTCTGAGGTGTCTGAAAACTTGGTCCAGGGATGGGTAGTTCTCGGGGGACAGACGCATGGCAGGCAGACGCCTGGGTGATTGTCTGTAGGGCTTGTGAACGCGTGATTGGTCTTGAACCCATGACGATCAGAAGTGTGAGTACGAATATACTTTTAAGTCCGCGTGTCAGGCGCTTAGCTTGTATTTCCAAAAGGGCTATCTGGGTCGGTGTGAAGATCCGTAATGGGGCCAAGGACCAAAGACAGAAGTCGGATGGACTATGGACGGAGACGGAAGCGCCGGGAGCTTAGGGTCGGTCATGGATTGGTTCAATCCGGTCGCTGTAGTGTTCGAGGTTGAAGGGACTTGGCTTCAACTTATGTGTTGCACCCTCCTCGATCGTCTGTCCCTAATTTCGGAAAGGAGACGGAAGTTTTACCGGAAATGAATCGGAAACTGGGTGGTGGACTAAGTTGATATTCATACTAGCAAACAGTCTAGTCGACTGGGAGACTATATACATGCGACTATCCTTGTACTATCTTTGCTGGTCATAAAACAAGGAGAAAGGGAGTACAAGGGGTCAATATAAAAGAGAAAACAAGGGAGTGAGGTACGCGATGGTCCTGCATGTTGGTTATCAAAGTATTGAGTCTTCGGTCAGAGATGGACTCGGGGATGGTGTCTTGGTCCTGACAGGAACAGGAGTGGGAACACGGTTTCTCGGTCGGACTTGTCAGGAACGGGGATTATGGAAAACAATCCTTCGTCCTTTCGGTCAGAAAGGTCTTGGAATAGTTGAGGGTGGTTGTGGGGGTTAGTGTGGGTTGCTGAAAGCATGGGCTATAACAGGTAGAGAGTGTGAAGAAGAAGAAATCCAAGGCCAAGCCAAAGAAGAAACTTAGGACAAAATTGAAGACTAAGGACGAACCTATAGTATACTCACCTTCTACCACTTCGAAGCACCTTAATGAAACAGATGAAGTTTCCAATCTCATTGATAAACTCCAACATCTCAATCTCAGCGACCCTGGATATGCAGCACTATATTTCGAATTATATCGAAAGCACCCAACACTTCTGGCTTTCTTACAAAGCCCAGACAACGTGCAGTTGAATCTTCACCTAGAGCCAATGTATCTATCACGAGTCCACCACAACAGACTAATAATGGCATGTTTGAATGATTCTTTTGTGGAGAACAAGGACATGGACTTCATCAATGCACACAAGCAGATGTCATGATCAAAGCTGGCTCAGTTATGAAGAGTCAATATGGACACATTACTTGGCCAGATGGCAGAAATATCCTTCGAAATGGATCAGAAACAATCCTCTCAGCAATCAACCAAGAATTAGCATTCAGGCGCCATGTAAAGGTTGATCGTCCAGCCTCTACAAATGTTATTCAAGAAGCTTCCCCTTTGGAACTTACATATCCAGCAGATGCAACAGACTATGAAGGATCAGATGATGAAGAAGATGAGAAAGTAGAAACCTTGGATCACGGACTAGTCTATGCACAAGAACTCTTTCTGGTTGTCAGGACCAAAGAGACACAGGACACCAAGAAGGACCAGCCGAAGACATCCAAGTTTGAAGGTGTATTTCCCCCTCATTGATCCACACCTCCTAGCAAAGACAAGAAGAAAGAAGCTAACCCAGATCCAATAGCAGCAATGCTCCCTCCACCACAGTTTTATCCAGGAGAAGTTGTTATAAAAACCTATAACACTGACAGCGATAACGACAAAATCATTGAAGACATTGTTATGGAAGATGCTACTTTGGAACCAGTCTCAAAGAAGATAAAGCGAAAACAACCTTCGACTCAGAGAGAAGACAAAGCACCAAAGATAGCCAAACTTCCTAAACCAATTACATCTACACCTCAGATCCTGTCACAACCATCTCAACCAGCTCCAGTTCAACCTAGACCTCAATCTCAGTGTCAAAAAGACTTTGATTCTCAAGATCTTTTCAAGAAAATATGTGGAACACCTATCACAATCTCTCTTCAGAAAATTTTAGGATCATCCCCCACAATGGCAAAACAGATGCAAGAATACCTTTGAGTCACTTGTATTGTATCCAAACCACAAGTCAACAGTATTGGACGCGCAACACTCTATGATCCTAATGATGCTCGTCTTATTTCACTTAGGATGACCTTTGACAATGATTATACAGTGGATACACTCATTGATTGTGGTTCAGAACTCGAAATTATCAACTGACAAACCTGTATCAAAGCTCAACTCCCTATCAACACAAGTCTTACCACATACATGTGCAATGCAGGACAACACGATACAATCATGCAAGGAAAATGTCATAACATCAGTCTCAAAGCAGGAAACCTCATCACCACTACAGATCTATGGGTAGGAAGTAGAGTTCCCTTCTCCCTCCTTCTAGGAAGACCCTGGCAAAGACGAAACCGGATTTCTATTGATGAAAGAGAAACAGGCACATGGCTATGTCGTCGCAACCCTCATGGAGACATCATTTGGGAAACATGTGTAGTTCCAGCTTGACATGCAGAAGACTTCTTCAATTCAGCCCATTTTTTTGGAAAAGGCCCTCCATCTCCCAACATGATGATAGCCAACATGACACTCAACATGGAAGAAGAAGACCAGGAGAAACAGAGGACTTAGCAGATCTGTTAAATCTGCATGTCAGCACTTGGCTAGAGACTTCTGGAAGGATTTTCGGAGGGTTCTGAATGGTTTCAGAAGGGGGGATTTGTATTCCAGGGGGACTAAGGGTCAGACTCGGATCGGAATCAGAGTGGATGGAAGTCGGGAACACTGGGGGACTTGGGACTGTTTACAGTATAGGATGGTATGAGTGGTTTGAGGTTGCAGGGACTTGGCTTCAACTTATGTGTTGCACCCTCCTCAATCATCTGTCCCTAATTTCGGAGAGTCGGAAAGTTTACTGGAACTTAATTGGAAACTATGACACAGAATTAAGTTGATATTCATACTGGCGAATAGTCCAGTCAACTGGTGACTTATATACATGTATCTAGTCTTTGTACTATCTTTTACTGAGTAAAGACAAGGGGGGGAAGAGAGTACAAGGGGCAATATAAAATGAAGAACAAGGAGTGAGGTACATGATGATCCTGCGCATCGTCTATCAAAGGAGAGGAACCTTCGGAGGTTTGGAAACATGGAACCTTGGAATGATGTATTGGACATCCGGAATTTAGTTATTCAGTCTTGAGCGATCGGAAAGGTCCTGGAAATGGTGCAGGTGGTTGTGGGGTTTAATGTGGGTTTGTTTGGTGGCATGGGCCATAACAGTATCTGTTATAGCCTATGCTTTCAGCAACCCACACTAACCCCCACAACCACCCTCCCCTATTCTGAGACCTTTCCAACCGAAAGGATGAAGGATTGTTTTCCGTAATCCCTGTTCCCGACAAGTCCGACCGAGAAACCGTGTTCCCACTCCCATTCCCGTCAGGACCAAGACACCATCCCCAAGTCCGTCTCCAACTGAAGACTCAATACTTTGATAACCGACGTGCAGGACCATCGCATACCTCACTCCCTTGTTTTCTCTTTTATATTGACCCCTTGTACTCCCTTTCTCCTTGTTTTATGACCAGCAAAGATAGTACAAGGATAGTCGCATGTATATAGTCTCCCAGTCGACTAGACTGTTTGCTAGTACAAATATCAACTTAGTCCACCACCCAGTTTCCGATTCATTTCTGGTAAAACTTCTGTCTCCTTTCCGAAATTAGGGACAGACGATCGAGGAGGGCACAACACATAAGTTGAAGCCAAGTCCCTTCAACCTCGAACACTACAGCGACCGGATTGAACCAATCCATGACTGACCCTAAGCTCCCGGCACTTCCGTCTCCGTCCATAGTCCGTCCAACTTCCATCTTTGGTTCTCAGCCCCGTTACAGATCTCCACACCAACCCAGATAGCCCTTTCAGAAGTACAAGCTAAGCACCTGACACGCGAACTTAACAGTATCCCTCCACTAGGACCGAGCCCTCGAGGTCCTAAGCTTAAATTGGAGCAGTAATTAAGATGGACATTACTGCAGGGGTTCTTTGATGGTTCCCCAGGATTTTTGATCGATAAGTGCTGATGGTTCGTCTGCCTATAAAAGGGGGTGTTCACAGAACTAGAAGGGGCCTTTCCTCAATGGAAAACACAGATCTGCAACCTTTGGAAAACCTTGGGGATTTTTCCCGTATCCCCCTCTATGGTTCGGGGACAAGTGAGGCATGTTATTTACACACCCTTGATGAGGAGTTGACCCTTCTCTGTGCCCGTACGATTAGGGTCTGTGATTATTATAGTGAGTGGTGCTTTTGTCAGAGCCTCTCTCCTCCTGATTCCCATAGTGAGCCATTATATGAGGCCGTCACCATCTGGGGCTGTTCCTTGTTGGGATCCGGAGCAGGGCAAAACCTCTGGCGAGTTGGGGGTGGAAACGAGTGGCCCAGAGGTACTCAGATGTATTTCCATGTATCTGTTTCATCTGGACAGGTACCAGGAGGACCTGCACCAACTCTTGGACTACTTTGGACACTATCATCGTCGTATGTCCAGCTTGACAGCTGCCAGGCCTGGCATAGAGGAAGTGAGGTTGTGGGGGAGCCTTACCGACATGTTAACATCCTTCCTGATGGTGGATCGGGGGCTTGATGCCTCCTTTCTGGAGGACATAGATTGGTTGCTTGTCTGCTTGGGTCACAGGTTGGGTGGTTCCGATGGGTGTCTGGGTTTGGCGCAGGCCATGGAGGGTTCGAGTGGTCCAAATGAGGGTGTTTTATTAGTTGTTTGTATGATTGGTGTCATGAATTTTTACAGTTTTTGGCAGTGTCTTTTGGGTCTGGGTGACATAAGGATACCTGAATAACTGTGTCGTTTTCCAGATGTGTTCTTTCTCTTTTCTCTTTTCTCTTCTCTCTTTTTTTTTTTGAGCAGATGTCCCATGGTCACCTGATTTCCATGGTTGGGGCCGTAGTGGTCGTGGGGTCGTGGAGATCGTAGCATTCATTCTACCAGATTTGTCGCTTTAGATGGAGGTAGTGTCAATGAGATTTAGGGAGTGTCCTGCAACTTGAGTCTTGGTTGAAATTGTTGATTAGTTTAGCTCGTATTAATACTCTAACAAGAAAGGGTCTAGTTCTAGAGAATCTACATGGTACCGTTAGTCTAAGGGATGGTACGGGATTCCACGGTGATCAGAATTCTTCCTGAGTGGAGTTTTCAGAGGGTCGGATTTGAGTGCTGAGTGAAGACTGCTGGCTCCATATTGCCAAGAATCAGTTAGGATAATCTAAACGAGTAGCACTCAATACCCTGTCGATCAATGGATCATAGTGGGTGAGCATGGTCCTTGCAACTAAAATTCTGACGGGGTTTGGGGGGTCGGATTTGGGGGGTCAGAGTTCAGAGGGTCAGAGTATTTCCGCAGAGGGGTCGAAATCTTTTGACAATTGGTCACAGGGGGTCATATTCCTGAAAAGGTTGGATGTGTTGTTTTGTTTTATGTCCATAGGCATAGTTGGTGTTCAACACAAACAACTGGTGCCGGAGTCGGGCGCCTAGCTTCTTATTCCTCAGTTTCCAAAGCATCCAACATCTCAGACTCTTCTTCAACCTCTTCTGTCATGGAGGCTGTGCGCCCTTTGGTGACTGTAGTGGTGGATCTCAGGCATTCCTTGGCTGAGTGGCCCGATCTGCTGCAGAAGAGGCAGAGGTTTTGTTTGAAGCGGCATTGCCATTCTTGCGGTGTAAGTTTTCCGTCTTTTCCAATTTTGGACAAAAGATCCATGGTAGTCCTGCTGCCACTGGACGGGGTCATGGGTTGGCCTACATTGGCCATCTTATTGCCCATGTTAGGGGCCGAATACATGGTCACAAGGGTCCTCCCTCCGTCATAGGGGCAGTCGAAGTTCCAGGTGGAGGGGGGCTCTCTGGTGAACTCCGATCATCACTCCCAGTAGCAGGTGTTGATAGATTGGGACAGGAGATAGAGTTGGAGCAGGGAATGGGGCCTTCCTACTCTAGAGATCTCGTCCTTGATTCTACTGGGGAGTCCGTTATAGAACTGGCAACGAAGTGCAGCGTCACCCCAGTGGATGTGGGTGGCTAGTCAATTGAATTTGACTACATATTTCATGATGTGCTGATTATCGCACATGCAGAGGGTCTTGAGGTCTGCTTCAGCCTCTCCTTCTGGATTGTGGGGGCCGAAGTTGATTTTGGGTTCATTCACGAACTCCTCATAGTCATGGAGCCAGTCTGGCTTGTCAGGGGCAGAGAGGGCTGGTTCAAACCAGTCCAGGGTGGTACCAGTTAGGTACGACAGTACGTAGGTTACCTTGGCACTCTCGGTGTCAAAGGCGTCAGGGCGGTCATAGAAGTTCAGTCTACATTGCACTAGGAAGGCTTGTAGTTTCCTTGAATTGGATCCATCAAAGGTATCCAGGTCTCAAACCTTGGTGGCATGGGGGGCTGATCTTCTGGGGCTGGCTAAGTTACTTGCCAGCATAACGAGGGCCTGAGTGAGATTGGGCACAAGGTTAGGTCCTAAGGTGGGGGCCCCTCCCGGATGTGCAGGAGGTGGCGGTGTGGCAGTGGGTGGTGTGACATGGGGTTGGAAGATGGGGGGTGGTACAGCAAACAGGGGTATGGTGGGTGGTGCAACAAGTGGTGGTGCTACGGGCAGTGGTGCCGCGGGAGGAAGTGCAAAGGGTGGTGGTATGTAGGGGGGCACTGACAAGTCTGACGGCGCTGCTGTGGATGGTCCTGAACTGGACCGCATATCCGATGGTGATGATTGTTGAATCACCAGGGGGTGGTTCATGAGGAACAGGTTGGTCAAATTCAAATGCAGGTGTTGATCTGCATCCGAGAATCTGGAGTCAGAAGCAGGCTCCGGGGGATGAGCTGGGGTCTGAGGCATCTGAAAACTTGGTCCAGGGATGGGCAGTTCTCAGGGGATGGATGCATGGCAGGCAGATGCCTGACTGATTGTCTGTATGGCTTGTGAACGTGTGATAGGTCTCATGCTTAATGAGAATCAGGAGTGTGAGTATGAATATACTGTTAAATCCACATGTTGGTGCTTGGCTAGAGACTTCCAGAAGGATTTTCAGAGGGTTCTGAATGGTTTCCAAAGGGGGGACTCATATTCAGGGGGGACTAAGGGTCGGACTTGGATCAGAATCGGAGTGGATGGAAGTTGGGAATGCTAGGGGACTTGGGACTGTTCACAGTATAGGATGGTATGAGTGGTTCAAGGTCGTAGGGACTTGGCTTCAACTTATGTGTTATGCCCTCCTCAATCATCTGTCCCTAATTTTGGAGAGTTGGAAAGTTTACCGGAACTTAATCGGAAACTACGACACAGAATTAAGTGGATATTTGTACTGGTGAATAGTCCAGTCAACTGGTGACTTATATACATGTATCTAGTCTTTATACTATCTTTTACCAAGTAAAGACAAGGGGGGGAAGAGAGTACAAGGGGAAATATAAAATGAAGAACAAGGAGTGAGGTACGTGATGATCCTGCGCATCATCTATCAAAGGAGCAGAACCTTGACTTCGGAATCTTTGGAGGTTCGGAAACACAGAACCTTGAAATGATGTATCGGACATCCGGAATTTGGTTATTCGGTCTTGAGCAATCGGAAAAGTCCCGGAAGTGGTGCAGGTGGTTGTGGGGTTTAATGTGGGTTTGTTTGGCAGCATGGGCCATAACAAGATCAAGAAACCATCCGGGATGACACTAAACTAACAACCGATACCCCTATACATCACTCTTTAATCGTTAAACAATTCTCACCACCTTCAGACGACCCTCAAGTCGAAAATACCGCTTATTCCTTTACCAACAGAAGATGTTACAGACCAGTAAATCAAAGAATTTGCCCAATCCCAGCTATATTTCCAAAAGATGCTCGTGTTATTTGTCACTTTCCTGAAGATCCACTTTTATCCCTTTGACCTCTATCTCCAAATCCCTCAGAATTTGTACCAACAGAAAAGATTACCCATGATTGACTCAAGATTCTCAAGATCAATGAAGATGGATTTCTATCAGCTGAAGAAGAAAAATTATTTATCATAGTGTTTACCAACAACCCAAAGGTTTTAGCCTTTGCAGATTCAGAAAGAGGAACCCTCAGTTGTGACTACTTCTCTGACTACATTATGCCAGTCATCGAACATGTCCCTTGGCAAGATCCTCATATTCCTATTCCCCCAGCTCATATCAAAGAAGTGTGCAAACTCATTCAGACAAAAATTGACACAGGAGTCTTTGAACCAAGTCAAGCTTCGTATCACTCATCTATCTTTTGTGTCCCACAAGTCAATGCCACACTCAGAATTGTTATAGATCTTCAAACTCTAAACAGTTATTCAATCAAAGATGCTGGAATTCCTCCAAGTCTTGATCCCTTTGTAGAACCATTTGCAGCACATTCCATCTATTCAGGTTTTGATCTTTTATGGGGATACGATGCTCGCATCATTGATCCTAAGAGTCGAGACCTTATATCATTCCAAACACCTCTAGAACTTTTTCATTATTTCTCACTGCCAATGGGTTACACCAATGCAGTTGCCAAATTCCAGAATTGTACCACATTCATCCTCTAACCCGAAATTCCTCATAATGCCAATGTCATGCTGGGTGATATTGCAATCAAAGGACCTCCCGCTTGATATGAAAAGCCAGATGGATCATATGAAACAATTCCAGAAAATCCTGGAATATGACAATTTGTTTGGGAACATGCCATTGTAGTCAACCGAGTTTTATATCATCTCGCTTATGCAGGTGCAACAATTTCACCAAGAAAATCACAAGTCGCCCAACCAGAAATTACCATTGTTGGTCAAAGAGTCAATTATGAAGGATGACTCCCAGATAACTCTCAAATTTCCAAGATTCTCAAATGGCCATTTGTTGATCCAACAAATGAAAAAAATAAATTGCACTAGTGCAATAAGCATGAATGGTTCCCAGTTGGAGGGAGCTCCTAGTCAATTTTTGTTCCATTTTCACCAGAGAATGAATTAATGGAAACTCCCCAAGTGTGTCTGGAATTAAGGGGAAACCCACTGAGCATGTTGAATGTGTTATCTCACACTATAGGCTGCCATTTGTTGTTTTAGCCTCGAGACTACAGCTATTTGTTTAAACCCAGCCAATTAGAATGGATGGATGAATGGTATACCAAAACTCTTTCAGAGCTTTCTTGACCACATGTCAAGTACCGTACTGAGACACATCTATTCGGCAATGCTGACCGAGCAATCACCCTATATCTGCGATGAAGTACCTGTGTTGCATGCATGACACTTGGTATGCCAGTTTTGGCTCGGCATGTCCACCATCCACACTCCCTGTCCCCACCCCTCGACCCTTCTCACCTCAGGACTTCCTGCCCTTGTACTATCCTCAGTTACAAGCCTTGTCTTATAGTCTGGCACCTCCTATTGTCCTATCCTTGGACACATTTCTATTATCCTATCTTTTATTGTTCTATCCCCGCTTTGCATTCCTTGTTCTAATTTTGTTCGTTGTGAACAATGACCACATGCTCTGAATATCTTGTTGTCCCACATTCCTTATTCTACATGTCGCTTCTTAACCTATATAAGTAGGACATGCATGTACATACTTCTTCATTCTGGGTATTGACTAGGCTTAGGCCCTTCTACCTTCTTCTTTTCTGTTAAGTCCTTGACTCGGGCCGGCATCCTCAGCATCCCCCCGAGTATCTGTCTGTTGCAAATACAGTGGCACGCACGGCAAGTAGGGTGCAACGCACGAGTACGTTGAAGCCAATGCCACTACTCTTGGCCTGCAGGACTTGGCCATAGTCCGCCCGACCTTTTGCCAACACCCCTTGGCAGTACCAAAGTCTGTCAGTA
This sequence comes from Gomphus sp. MG54, assembly GCA_003314385.1. Taxonomy (NCBI): domain Eukaryota; kingdom Fungi; phylum Basidiomycota; class Agaricomycetes; order Gomphales; family Gomphaceae; genus Gomphus; species Gomphus sp. MG54. Next base: position 11,904 of record QLPG01051158.1, on the reverse strand, counting down.
ACTGATGCTTGACACCACAGCATGATAGGTGCTTATGAAAATCCATTGATTGCTGAAATCCAAATTTTAAAATTCCCTGCTGGTCACATGGGTATCACATGACCATGTAAAACATACACTGATATACCAAACTTGAGCCCTACTTGAAACTTTTGTAGAGTTTCTCCAAGTTCTATTGTATAATGAAACACTGATTTGGACTTGTAGCACAAAATAAGCATGTTTACATCAATTGATTAGGGACTGTTAGCCATTGTGGAGATTAGACCCTCAGTAAGAGGTTGTATGAGCACTTCTTTGCCATATAATCAAAGACAGCAATGTGTGTTTGTTTTTCACCAATAATTTAATTATATATGGCAACAAACTATACAATTTGCCTATGGGTTTATTGCTGAAAGCACCTAATTGTTATGGCATGACAACTTTTGAAATTATCAACATAATAACCACCAGATTAATTATTAATTATTAAATGAGGCCGTATGATTTACTAAATGGATCTAACCTACAGAATCCCAAGAGCATTGATCAACTTATCAACTTTGTGAAAATGTCAAGTCCACAATACCAAGCTCCAGTTTACTCGGTAATACTGACTGACTGACTGACCGTTACCCATATCATCCCTCACTATCACATGGTCTTGGCTCAGTACATCTGGTACATCATCTGGACCACTCCTCTCACCCTATTCCCTCCACTGTCAGGGGATGACCCTCTCTGAGTCCTAATGACAAGTCCAAGGTCCTATCTTAGACTCTTCCTAAACTCTGAGGATGAGAGACCAGAGTCCGAAAGACCACAGATGTCAGAGGATGACCCCCTCCAAGTCCTGATCAAAGTCCGAAGCCCTATCTCGGACTCCCCCCAACTCCAAGGCCCTATCTCGGACTCCCCCCAACTCCGAAGCCCTATCTTAGACTCCCCCCAACTCTGAGGCCCTATTTTGGACTCCCCCCAACTCCAAGGCCAGGAGACCCAGGTCCAAGGGACCACCGAGCAGGAGATAGGAATAATCTTAGCATGATGATGTCAAGCTTCTGGTACTGATGGACCTTGGTATTGCCGAAGGGTGTTGGGCAGACAATGGCCAAGTCCTACAGGCCAAGAGTAGTGGCATTGGCTTCAACATGCTCATGTGTTGCACCCTACTTGCCATGTGTGCCACCAATTTGCAACAGACAGATACTCGGGAGGATGCTGATGATGCCGGCCCAAGTCGAGGACTTAACAGAGGGGAAGAAGGTAGAAGGGCCTAAGCCTAGTCTATACCCAGAATGAGGAAATATGTACATGCATGTCCTACTTATATAGGTTTAAGAAGTGACATGTGGAATAAGGAATGTGAGACAACAAGGTATGCAGAGCATGTGGTTATTGTCCACAATGAGTAAAATTAGAATGAAGGAATGCAAAATGGGGATAAGACAATAAAGGATAGGATAATAGAAATGTGGCCAAGGATAGGACAATAGGGAGTGCTTGACTATAAAACAAGGGCTATGACCAAGGATAAAACAAGGACAGAGGTCCCAAGGTGAGATGGACCGAGGGGTGAGGAGTAGGTGTATGGGTGGTGGATGTGACCGGTGTACCAATACGCACATGGCATGGCCACTTGGATGTGAACATAGGATGGCTGCTTGGTCAGCACTGCCGAATAAATGGGTCTTGGTACCTGTACTTGACAGATGACTGGAACCTGGAATAAGTGCCCGAGCCTCAGACTTAGTACCAGGAAGTCAGCTTTACAGACTTCGATATGTTAATTTATAAGCTAGTGTACAGACCACTTACATAAAGGGTATAAAAGAGGTTCACCAGCAGTGGGATCCTTAGACTTTCCTCTTTGGATTCCCCCTGCTTAGGTGAGAGCCCTACATGTACTTAGGTAGTAGTGATAATTAAACTTCAGATTCCCCCTGCTTAGCTCTTCTGTGAGATACCTCCAGTCGATGCTGAAGGGTTGCTCTTACATCCACCCCTACTATTCTCTCATTTTCTGTCCATTTGCTTACCCATTCTCTCTTGGAACATTTACTATTCATTTATTAATTCAGTCACAGCCCTATTGTTTATCTTCAGCCATTCTTTATTGTTCTATTCTCACCCACTCCCTCATTATTTTATTCTCAGCCATATTTCATTATTCTATTCTCACCTACATTTCTTATTCTATTCTGGATCACTGTGAACAATGCCTCCACATGATTCTTCATACCTTATTGTTCTCCATTCCTTATGCTACCCTTTTCCACATCTTGCTTCTTAACCTATATAAGTAGCCAATGAATGTAGAAAGTTCCTCACTCTGAATATCAACTTGGTTTGCATCCCCTTGTCTGCCTTTCTTCTCTCTAAAGTCCTTCACTCAGGCCAACACTCTCAGCATCTTCCTAGGTCTCTCTTCCGTCCAAATCAGTGGCATGCATGGGAGAGCAGGGTGCAATGCATGAGCACATTGAAGCCTAGCCACCTCGAATGGTCTGCAGGACTTGACCGACTTCTGTCCACATTATCAGCACTACTGAGAATTAACAGAAAACTTCAATATGGCAGTTTGAATTCCTCCATCCAATTTCTTATCCCAGATAATCAGGCTACTGGAAGGAAACCTCTTTAAGTTTCTTTGAAACATGGATGTCCTCCTATACCCTGTAATTTCAAGATGAGATTAGGTTAAGTTGGAAAAATTGATAAGAGAAGTACATGGATTATAAAGACAGTTCAAATAAGGCATATGAAATCCCTTTCAAAGCATTCTCCATCTGCTGAATTAGACCATTCAGGAAGGTAGATGCCAAGGCTTGTGGGAATCCTGAAAGACATTTGCACCAAAGTTTTGATATTGATAATAGTTAAAGCTGTACCTGGCCATCAACAAAGTAGGCCCACATTTTCTAGGAATCCTGAAGGATTGTTATAGAGATACCGATTTCCTGAACAACTTAAAATGATAAATATTTAGACAACATAATCACAGATAGGCATCTTGTAACCATCTTGGCTGTCACTTGCAATATAGTAGCAGATATCATGAGAGTTGAGTAGGAAATAATCAACACAAAGAAAGACATGTGTGAGATGTGGTGGGTAGATACCTCTATCAGGCCTGCCAGAGCTAAGAATACCACCTTTTCAGTTGTAAGATTGGGAAATATAGCAGCAAAGAAGGCAGCAATCATCATATGAAAGGACATGCTTTTGGGTTTGATTATTGTAAAGGGAACTCTATTGGCGGAGTAAGCCTGCGACATGTGAGTTTAGCATAAGAGCTGAAGAAGCATAGATAATACATGTAAACTACTTATAGTCTTTAGTTCAGGCACAGATTGTGACTAATCAGGAGAAAAATAAAGAACAATAGGCAGTTACTCCAATGTTGTATTAAGTGTACTCTATTTTTACAACACTCCCCCTCACTTGAGGCAACATCAAGTCAAGGAAAACCATTTGAAGATTATAGAGGCTGGAGTTGATATGGATAGGAATGAAGGATCATGCTGTGTGGAGCACGAGAGAATGTCATGTAAAAATGTGAGTGGGATGCAAGAGGTAGATGCATGTGGTGGTGGTGCATGTCATGCAGACAGAGGCAGTGGTAGAACATGCAGAAGTGGCTAGGATGTATCATGCAGAAGTGATGTGAGCAGGTATGCCAGTGAGAGTATAATGGGGACACAGCCGAGTATTGGTGGGCTCTTCATGTTTCTCAGGTTGCATCTGGGCTAGTGCATATGCCTGCAGTGCTTTGCTGGTTATCAGCACACATGTTTGCCGGCGGTGCTTCGCTGCCATATGGCCTTGTACATTATGTCAAGCAAAAGCATGAAGGACTGTGAGCACAAATGGCTGCGAGCACAAATGGCTGCAAGTGTAAAGGGCTGCAAGCACAAACAGTTGCCAGCACGAACAGCTGTAGACAGGGCAGCACAAAAAGGATGCGGTACGTGAGGCAGGTAGAGGCTGCACTCCTTGATGAAGAGAATGCATTTTTGAGAGGTGGCAATGGCCAGGGCTGCATGCAGTAGAGTTGTGTGAGCTGGAGGTGCAGGCTGTAGAGCCACTGGTAGTGGTGACATTGCTTGAGGTGTCATACACATGGTGGCAGTTGCTCACATGTGGGAGCAAGCAGTGGTGACCGATATTGCCTGTTGTGGTAAGTTGGTATATGGTGGCAAGTCAGCATGTGGCTGACATTGCATATGGTGATGGGCTGGCATGTAAGACCATGCAGGTGCCATATGCCGATGCGATTTGGTAAGGTGGCTGCCAGTGCTGACATTGCATACAGTTTCCATTGGGCATGGTAGGCCTCCACTGTGTGATAGTGAGGCCACTCCAGAGAGAATTTGGGATGGACTTTGGTAGGCAAATGCAGCACTACTGGTGTATGGCAGCAACATTATATGTCTGGCTCTCCTTGAATGGTGAGCCTTGCCATGGTGGTGTGTGGCAGTGGTGGGACGGGGTGACGGCAGAGGCCACATTGATAAGTATGCTTCAAATAAGCGACATTGGTAGATGCAGCAGCAGTGTGTTCCAGACATATAGGAACACAGGTAGAGATGACTCAGATGCATTGCACTGGAAGTGGTGTGTGCAGGTGCGGCAATAGCATGCTACAGACACATGAGAAGGCGAGCAGTCAAATAGGATGCGCTGCATTGCAAGAGATGAAGCCATGTGAGGTGTATGGGGTTGCTGTGTTTAGCTGTAAGGTGTCTGTAGATTACTCAAGTGTTTTGAATCCCTGTTTCATAATTCTCCCCCACAATTGAGAAATCAGTGGGTTTGAGCTTCGGCCTTACATGGTGACATACAGCTGACATTGCGCATGGTGGCAATCTTGGTGTGTGACCAGTGTCACGTGTATCATGGCAAGTCAGTGATATGATGTTGTCTGTGGTAGTGAGCCACCATGTGGCCAGCCTTGCGTGTCATAGCAAGCTGGTGTCCAGTCTGTGTCACTAATAGTGGCAAGCTGCTATGTGAGCAGCCTTGCACCTGTGAACTCCTGCATAGTCTCCCTTGCACATCATGGCGAGTCAACGAGCAGTCTTTGTCATATAGGAGGCAAGCTGGCATGTGTAGCTGGCATCGTGCTAGTGAGCTGCCATGTTAACAACCTTCATGCATCGTGACAAGTTGATGTTCGGCCTGTGTCATGGGTGGTTATGAGCAACCATGTAGCTGACCTCATGTTTGACATGCATCAGGTGTGTCACATAGTGGTGAGTGTAACTCATGGATAAGTGTATCTCGGCATAAACCAGTGTGTAGCCATTGTCATTTATGGTATATGTGACCAGTGTTGGACCAAACTGGTGTGTAGTCATTGTCATTTATGGCATGAGTAACCGATGTTAGACCTGGTGGTAAAGGTGTGTAGCAAGCATCATACTCAGTGATGAGTTTGGTATGCCATTGTTATACTTGGTTCTGGCCCACTGGCAATTGTGGCAGTTCCAATGTATGTCAGGAGTGTCAGGAATGGTGGACTACAATGGGGATTGCCCATGTGATGAGGAGTCCGAGCTCATGTCACCAGATAGGGATGCGGCAAAGAACATGTCGTGCTTGCCAAAAAATAGGACTAAAAAGCACAGGCTTAGAGAGCCATGCACATGTGTGGATCGCTGAATGCAGTGACACTGCCTCATGTGGAAAGGCATTGAGGGACAACATGGCAAGAGGCTGGCAGATGGCGAAGGGACATTATGTGGTGTGCCTGTGGTTTTCACCTTGGAGGAAGGCGAGTGAGATTGGGCACTCAGGTGAGTGCTGGCGACATGTATGCAGGACATCATCTGAGTGTGCATCTGCATTCTTGTCCCGGTTCTGCTCATTATCATTTGTGCGTTTGCCTACCCACACTCCTCGCTGTGCTGACTTTGGCGTGACATGTCACTACTCAATGTCGGCGACAACACATCTGCCATTGGTGTTGGATGTGTGGGGGCAGGTGGCAACTGTGCTGTGTGGCCAGGATGCGGTAGGTGTGAGTGATGGCGAGAGTGGACCAGGGTGTGGGTATGATACAGCAGCAGCACATGCAGAGGATGAAAATGTGCTGCAATGGAGAGCAGGAGGTAAGCCAGTGCCATATTAAGTATGGCATTTGTCAGGCTAGTGTACCCTATGGGGAGCCAATGACTTTGGCAGGGAATACAATTGGATGCTTGTGAAAACCGCGTTGAATATGCGGTTGAGGTGGTGAACCTGTTGGTGAAAGCCCAGTGGTGTCAAAACGATGGGCAAAGTTTGCAATGTAGAGTTGCATGCTATCCAAATAGGTCACCCAGAGGAGAGGCATGGAGAGTAGGTGACGAAGGAACAGAGGCAAATGTGGTGAGTGCAAGTACTGCACCTGCACCATTTATAAGTGATCAAAGCTTGGTGTTCCTCACCATGTGCCATCTGTGTACTGGTAGAGCCAGTCCTCCCAGTTTGGTCCTGTCAAACTTCTTGACTGAAGTGAGAGACCTGTAGGGTGTTGGACACAGCATGGGATGGAGGTGAGCATGCACTGAACAAGGTGTCGAGTAGGCTATGTATCCAGCATTCAAGCTGGGTGAGCATTCAGGCAGGGCCCATAACCTATTATAAAGGCAACTCTATTGGCAGAGTAAGCCTGCAACATGTGAGTTCAGCATAAGAGCTAGTGTATATTGACTACTATACCTGCAACATGTGAGTTCAGCATAAGAGCTGAAGAAGCGCAGATAATACATGTAAACTACTTATAGTCTTTAGTTCAGGCACAGATTATGACTAATCAGGAGAACAATAAAGAACAATAGGCAGTTACTCTGGATGTTGTGTCAAGTGTACTCTATTTTTACAACATTGATGACCACTATGGTGTTGTAATTTTCTCAATTTATAGCATTGCCAGATGATGAGGTGGCAATCAAAAAAACCACTGGTATAGTTGTAAATCTTCAGTAAACCTCTATGACCAATTCCCTAGTTATGCTACTGATGCATAGTCATGAGATCAACTATGATAATGTGACCTGAGACATATCCAAAGCACACTTTGGATGTGGAGAGGGCATGTGTGTCAAAATCACGGAAATCGTGGGGAATCCAGCAAGATTGCAGTGGTGAGTCAGTGAGAATCCAGTCATTACTTTGTGAGATCAAGATCTGCGGCTCCCCAGGAGGAAAGAGATGGAAGCGGCCACGGAGGACACGAGTGACTCTGCTTCCATCTGGGAATTGGAAGGATTCGTGTTCCGGTAGTACTGTTGAATTGCCACTGGTAGTGTCCCATCTAAGGACTGGGCCGTCCCATGAGCCAGACACGACGTGCATGCCATCAGATGAGAACGCAACGGACTCCACCGGTGAATGTGCTTCGAATCTATGCTGTATCGCTCCGGTGGTCGTGTTCCATATCCGGACTGAGTGATCACCCGAGCCAGACACGAGACGCGATCCATCGTAAGAGAAGGCAACGGAGTTCACCCATTTTGAATGGCCAGTGAGTATATGCTCTACCTTCTCTTGAGATGCATTCCAAATGCGGACAGAACCGTCGGAACAGCCCGACGCTACACGTCTCCCATTAGGGGAGAATGCAACAGAGTTCACCCAATCTGAATTTCCCTTCAGTTTGCGCTTCATCTTTCCAGTAGCTGTCTTCCAGAGAATGACTGACTTGTCAGATGATCCGGACACGATGTATTTCCCATTAGGCGAGAAAGCAACGGAGTTCACCGTATGCGAATGACCCTCAAGTATATGCCCTATCTCCCCAGTTGTGGCATTCCAGACTCGGACGGTCTTGTCCCAGGACCCAGACACGACTCGTGTACCATCAGGGGAGAATGCAACTGAAGTCACACTGTCTGAATGTCCCTGGAGTGGCTGGTCTCTCTTTCCCCTGAATCCCTTCCAAATACGAGCCATCCTCGCGCGCGAACCAGAGAATACGCTAGTACTGTCACGTGAAAAGGACCGCCGATCTACCGTCTCCAAGTCGCTCGTCACATCCCAAATCCGAACCGTGCTGTCATACGCCGCAGATGCCACGTATTTCCCGTCAGGCGAGAATGTCACAGACCTCACACCACTCGTATGTCCCTTGAGCACACGCTCTGTCTTCCCCGAAGCTACGGACCAGATACGAACTGACTTATCCCACGACCCAGACACAACACGTGCATCGTCGGGAGAGAATGCAACAGACTCCACCGCATGTGAATGTCCGTCTAGTATGCGCTCTAATTTCCAGCTATCTGTAGTCCAAATACGGACTGAGTTGTCATGGGAACCAGACACTATACGCATCCCATCACGTGAGAAGGCAACTGAGGTCAACCAATCTGTATGTCCCTTGAGTACATGGTCAACTGTCCCCGTTGTGACATCCCAAATACAAACAGTGGTGTCACGCAACCCAGACACAACATGTTTCCCATTGGGTGAGACCGCAACACACTGCACCGGCGAATGAAGTTCTTGTATGCGCTTTGTCTCCCCTGTGGTGGCATCCCATATCCGAGCAGTGGTGTCGTCAGAGCAAGAGACAACACTTTTTCCATCAGGTGAGAAAGCAACCATGTTGACGCTCTGTGAATGTCCTTGGAGATTATGCTGTACCTCCCCCGTTCTAGCATTCCAGATTCGAATCGAGCGGTCCAATGAGCCAGAAATGATTTGTGTCCCATCGGGTGAGAAGGCAACAGACCACACTGAATTTTTATGCGCCACCAGTATGCGCTCAATCTCCCCCGTAGTAGCATTCCAGATGCGAACTGCAGAGTCGTCACACCCAGACACAACACGCGTCCCGTCAGGCGAGAATCCAACGGAGGGTACATGTAAAGGGTGTGTCATGACATGCTCGAATGGTCCCCATGACCCAGCGATGCCCACCACTACTCTAGGTAAGTTACCAAACAATGTCGGATAGTGAAGTCTTATCAGTGCTCATGTAGGGATCCATGCGAGGGCCGAGCCATACGTGTTCAGGCAGTGATGTGACATGGTCTCAAACGCCATCTGCAGGTAGCGACGAGCATCTTCGAGTAGCAACCCGTGGCGGGAATCAATCTTGGAGTATTTCTGGGGAAATGATGAGCTACACTCCTCTACCATGTTGATTACTGACCGAGTTGGCTTTAGCCGTGCTAAGAGACCTCAGCCCAGATCCAAGCTCTCCAAGTGTACTCAGGCACTCAAGCCAGTGCAATAAGTGTATATTGGCGAATGTCCTAAGTTCTCTGAGCATTGTTAGAATGTCTGCAGATGGGGATGCAAGAGCCTCTACAAGATGGGAGGCCCAGTACAAGCATGAGTATCTGAGAGTCTGAGGAATAACGCTAGGATAAGGGATTTCATGGGCTAGTCCGACTATATCACGATCAGGTAAATCGCAGATGTTACGCCTGAGAGAGGTATTCAACCTCTGGAGACACTTGACCGCCAGTTTGTGGTGGGTATCTGAAGTATCAATGCTGTGTCTATAGCAACGTTTTGGATTGACGATGAACTCTCCAAACGAGGCGTGAAAGATGGTGATGGGACTACTGATATGAATGACAGATTGTAATGGCAACAATGCAAATTGAATGTCGCGCTTTTCTAGATCCAGTAGCGATGCGATGTGGTCCATGGACAGTGGTGTTTGAAGGCAGATCACCGCAGCCAGTACATCATGTCCGTTGAAGCTTCCGCTCCCGGCTGGCTGGGGAAAGGCCAAGTCTACAATGTGTTGGTAGAGCCTGTCAATCGGCTCCGTATGGGGCGGCAAGAAGAGAGGATAATCGAGTCGGGTGATCTCTGTCAACCGAGACCTGTTATCTTTATTTGTCGCACCGATATAACGAACGGCCGTGGCAGCATAAATGAACAGGTCTGCGGACAGATCGAGAAGAATTCTAAACTGATCGGCAGGAGGCCATGAAGGCAAGCCCGCCGAGAATCTATCCATCTTGGCAATTTCATTCAACGAATTTTGGAGGTATGTGCGAATATCATTTCGTACCACATCCTGTGTGGCTTCCTGCAGGGAGGTTTCAACTATGACCGCGATATCCAGCGAATAAACAGGATGGGTCCTAAAAACCCTTTCAATCCAATTCTCGGGCCGGCTTGTAATGAACGCTTTGAGCGGTATGTTGGTCATGCCATCAAGGATAGCCTTGATCAACATTTCTACTATCCCGGGTGCTGAGCATTCGTCTAAGGCATCAATAACGATAATGTAATAAACCCCTTGTTCGTTTTCAGTAGCGGCCTTGACAGGATTGACAACCAGGGAGAGGAATTGCTCAGATAGATCATTGAGGTCAGCCACATTACGCTTCCTCTTCAGAACCTCTTCTATGGCGGAATGTATTTTTGCGTTTGATTGAGCAAGCTGGCTGGCTAATGTTGGGATGATGCGACGTGCATCCTTCAATCCTGAGCGAGAGCAAAAGAAGCTGCCCCCAAGCTTGTTTCGCCCATCCAGACGTTTGCAGAGGCTGTGGGCGATAGTTGTTTTCCCTGTACCGAGCTGGCCGTTGAGCCAATAGACGTTTGGAGTTGAAGGATGGTCCGCCCACGCTTCTAGATCTGCCAATATCTTCACGCGGGTGTCTTCCATGCATCCGCGCGGTTGGTCACCTTCGGCGCCGAAACGCGTGTCATAGGATGCGTGATCGACGGGTTTGAGTAACGCTAACGGATCCTGCGAGATATCTGCACTATCTTGAGTATGGAAAAAATGTCATCAATCGGCGTCGCACTTACTGATGGTATTCTGGTTGACGGTATCCCGGTTGACGGTATTCTGGTTGACGGTAATCTGGTTGACGGTGTTGACGGTATTATGGATGACGTGTTTGACGGTATTCTGGTTCACGGTATTTTGGTTGACTGTACCCTGCAAAACCACACCACCCTGCGTATCTGCAACAGAAATGCGATTAGTGATTGCCTTTCAGATATATTGGATTCATCGTGAAGAATCTCACTGAAGGTGCTCTCAGCAACGGTAAATTCGATTCTAGGGGACGACATCGATTATCGGTTCAAGTTGACAAGTTTCTGCTTGGAACTGACGTTGACTACGTGAGGTATCTCGAAAGACAAGAGTGTGTACGTGGCAAGCACCGCGTGCGAAGATGGTGCCAGCGCCAGAACCTTATTGCCTACACCAGTACACCTTTTGCTTTCGGGGCAACCCACTTGTGGTTATTATTCGAGTAATCCAAAGCCTATTTCAATCTGTTTTTTTATGCATATGTGACTTTTCAACCAAATATTTGCGCTCGACCGCGATCACAACCAGGGGACACAGCCGCCATTAGTATATACCAGACTCATCCCTAGCAGGTGGGACAGAATGTCAGTAGAAACGGTCCCACTGATTCACACATATAATTGGTCGATATACACATACTTTGCATGGAGAAGGACAAGGGCCAGAAAGCACTCATCCAATGGTGGGAAACAGCCGGAAACCTTTGTTGAGGGGTGTGGCTAGCAAGGATAGCTGGACTTAGGAAGCAAATAGCAGTCTGCTCTCCATTTTCCCAGAACTATGTTAGGCTAAATTCCTCTATTCAAAAGTGACCACTATACAATATTTTCTGACATTTTTGAGCAAGAAATCTTCTATGCTTCAAGTGATTGCAACTTGTAGACATTTTATTCAACATATGCTGTGCGCACTCTCTCCGGGGACACGGTCCATACAAGGAACTGAGATTGATGTCTATGACACAGCTGTATCTGGTACAATTGCAACCTTTCTAGCGCTTCTGCTTCGGCGGGTACAGTTTGCCACTGCTCATGTTGTCGGACGCTCCTTGATCACTCAAGACTTTTGTTTCTAACCTGGTAGATGTAAAGAGCTAAACACAAGTTTCAGTCTTCGTCTCGAAGTACTCTAGTATATTTGAA
>QLPG01051153.1:0-11512 GCA_003314385.1 Gomphus sp. MG54 | reverse complement strand
TGTGAGCCAGTTAACACCTGGGGCCCATAACCTGATGGCAGGGAAGGTCTAATAAGACTGATAACTGACACACAGAGCAACATTGTGCAGCATATCTCAAGCTAAAGTCATTATGGGTCTTTTGGATTCATGAGGGCTAACATCCAAGCATGTCATGTGACACCATGCAGTTGTAACCTCTGTGATGATCTCTAATGATGGCAGCCAAGTTGTCTCTGGGTCCTATGACAAGTCTGTTCATATTTGGGACATGGCTACAGGCAAGTTGGATTGCATGCTGGTGGGGCATTCAGTCATGGTGTGGTGTGTTGCCATCTCGCATATGTCATATCTGGTTAGAGGGACAAGTCAGTTCATATCTGAGATGCAAATACAGGAGAGACTAGGGAATAGCATGGGTTCAGCCACCCTGCATGGGCCACTGGGTCAGGTGCCCTTGGGTGTGGGTGAGGGTCAAGCTGAGAGCACCCATGACCCAGCCCAACTGGGCACGTCAACCATGTACATATGCATGTGCATGTGTACGATACCCAACCAGGCACTTGCTCTTATCGTACATGTGTGCATATGACATGCACTTGCATATGACACACATGCACCGCCATGCACATATGACACATGCACCGCACATGTATGACATGCTCACGCTGACACCAACAAGCCATACAACATGTTCATGTCAGCATGTGTACATACAGTGGGTTTGCACATGTGCATATGTGCATACAATGCATCCATGTTGGTGCGTTCGAGTCAGTGCATACACATACAGCATTTTTGTGTTGGTGCATGCATGTACAGCATGTTTGTGTTGGCACATGCATGTACTGTGTGTTTGTGTTGGCGCATGTGCATACAGTGCATTTGTGTTGGCACAAACCCAACATACAACACAAACATGCCACAGGCATACAGGTAAAGCATGCACCTGACACCCATTGACCCGTGGGGAAAAACCCATGGGTTGATGGGTTTGGGTTTCCCATGGGTCGGGTGCGGGTCACCTACATTTGACCCATGGGTGACCCATGCCATTCCCTAGGAGAGACTGTGCACACATATGAGGGTTGAGAGATATGACAGAGAATATGGAATGAAGTGAACAGAGAGATAGAGCACATATTGGAGGGTCATTTAAATTGGGTATGGTCTGTCACTTTCTCCCCCAATGGGTCATGTATGGTCTCTGGTTCTGATAACAGGTCACTCCATATCTGGAATGCTACCAGGGGGGAATACTGGAGGGACATCCAAGTCTGGTGAGATCTGTTGCCCTCTCACCTGGTGGGACCCAAATCATGGCTGGATTGAGTGACTCCATTTGGATATGGAATAAGGGATGGGGAGAATAGAGCATACCCTTAAGGGGAATGTGAGTGCTGTGCCATCTGTTGCATTCTCATGTGATGGGATGTGCATGATCTCTGGGTCAATGGATTCCTCTGTCCATATTTGGAATGTGAAGCAATTAAAATCAAGTACAGTCTCACAAGAGATACCATTCAATACATCTCGCCCTTTGCATGTGATTCTGAGGAAGAAAGAATGCCAACTCATGGGACACTCTGGATGGGTGACGTCAGTGTAATTCTCACCTGATGGCACATGGGTTGTTTCTGGGTCAACAGACAACTCAATTCAGATCTGGAATGCCAGCACAGGAGAGGTGGAGCATGTGCTGGAGGGTCATATGGATGCTGTTGCTTGTGTGGCCTTCTCCCCTGATGGTAAACAAATCACATCTGGTTCAGGCAACAATTCAGTATGGATATAGAGTGTGGCTACAGGCAGGTTAAGGCACACACTGATGGGCCATTTATCTATGGTGTGATGTGTTGCATTTTCACCTGATGGGACATGTGTGGTTTTTGGTTCAGTCGACCACTCTGTCTGGATATAGAATCCCAGGACAGTGAAGTCCAAGCTAATCCTTGAGGGACATTCAGATTTGGTATGGTGTGTGGCTTTCTCCCCTGATGGTGCACATGTTGCATCTGGCTCATACAACTGCTCAGTTCAGATATGAAATGTGACTACCAGGATAATAGAGCATATACTCGAGAGACCTCACTCTTGGGTGACATCTGTTGCCTTTTTACTTGATGGAACACAATTTGTCTTGGGTGTGATAGATGAATCATTTTGTATGTGGAATCTCAGCACCAGAGAATCTACTCCATCATTTGAGCCTGCATTCATACCATTTCCAAATGGAAGCCGAGTCACCCATAACTTCCAAGGTGTATTTCAAATCATCTCCCTGGAGGAGCATCTTGTCTCCCTATCTTGGGATAAGGACTGCATTCTTACAGACCCTCCATTAGCACCTTGCTACTTCCCCCCTGAGTTTCATGGCTTTATCCCATATTCATTCTCTAAATCTAAAGAATGTTTTGGATATGAGCCAGGGAAAGTTGTTATTGTAGATATTAATACTGTTCAGCCCTAATTTATCTTCCAATGAATCATATAATGCTGAGAAAATATCAGTGTTCTCTCAAATTTTTGGATTACTCTAGCTCCTCACACTGGCCTCATCTCATTTGACATTATCACACACATTGTGTAAGAACATCTCTCTTAACATCTCAACCCTCAATGTTCACCATGCTATCCAACATTAGGATGTTGTATAGTGGTATGCTTGAACAATCACCATGATGAAGACAAGGTTATCAACTAACCTGTATTGTTTTGTTGTTTATTACATGCCACTTGTTCTTTGTGCTTATTGTTGTCCATGCTCATTGTGTTTGGTAGACATCTTTTGCACTCTGACCCATTGGCAATGTGCATAACCAGGTCTAAACAAAAAATCCATAATTCCTCACATAGACATACCTCTAATATAAATACAAAAAAACCACCAATACCACCTCCAATGTTGAACTACACATCAATGAGTGGAGCAAAGGGCAGGGACATGTCAACACAGCACCTGACAACCCCGGCCATGGTGCAGACAAGGCCCAATGCTCAAGACCACATACAGCCTAGCTCAATGGTATGGACAGTCAGAGAGAAGGAGACAGAGCCAGTGAAGTGTGCAGGACAGCCTCTAGAAAAAAGGCACCAGTGAACTGCCCAACTACCAGAGGAGCCACAACTGACATGGAGATGCTGACATGTGAGGGGATCAGGCACCTACTGGAGCAGGAGAAAAATTATGCTGAAGAGGGTAAGAACTACCTTGAACACACCTTACTGACTGTCCCAGGGGCCCTATAGACAACCAACATGTTGTCCACTGCGTTGCTACAAGTTACCCAGTATGTCACAGGCAGTCAATACAATGAGGTCCATAGCCTTTATGCTGGAACAGGTTGAGGATGATCTGAGAAGCCTAAGGTGTCAAGTCCATGATACCAAGCTCTGATTCACTTGGTATTACTGACCGACTGACCGACCGACCTTCCTTTATCCATACTATCCTCACTACCATGCAGTCTCGGCTTGGCACATCCGGTATATCGTCTAGACTATCTCTCCCACCTATCCCATCCACCCCTCACTATTCTCTCATTTCCCGACCATTCCCTTACCTGTCCTCCCCCGGGACACTCGATATCCACTTATTATTTCCGTCACGGCCCTATTGTTTTATCTTCAGCCATCCTCTATTGTCTTATTCTCATCCACTCCTTCATTGTTTTATTCTCAGCCATACTCTATTATTCTATTCTCACCTACATTTCTTATTCTATTCTTGATCACTGTGAACAATGCCTCCACATGGTTTTTTATACCTTATTGTTCTCCATTTCCTATGCCACCCTGTTCCACATCTTGCTTCTTAACCCATATAAGTAGCGGATGTATGTAGATAGTTCCTCACTCAGAATATCAACTTGGCTCAGACCCTCTTGTCTGCCTTTCCCCTGTCCAAGTCCTTCGCTCAAGCCGATGCCCTCAGCACCTCCCCCAGCATCGCTCTGTCTAAATTAGTGGCACATACGGAACAGCAGGGTGCAACATACAAGCACGTTGAAGCCTAGCCACCCCAAAACGGTCTACAGGACTTGACCAAATCCTCGGCCTTACCAAGTCATAACATAAGGGTGGCAAATCTAATAGAAGCAGTCTTTAAGATGCAGAGGGCTGTACTCACAAACAAGATACAGAAAGCCACAAACCTGATAGACAAACCCAATGTGGTTGCCAAGGATGTAGCTAGAGCATCATACCAAGCTACAGAGAAAGTCACAGCATTGGTGGAGATGATGCAGACTGTGTCTTATGTGGTTGCCACCATGGAAACTCAGATCAACAAGACCACATCCAGCTATAGAGATGCCATACTCAATCCCTCAACAGTGCCATTACAGATATCATTGGCAGCACACACTTTAGATGCCAGACTCTGGGAAAGGGAAGGAATCAAGCAATGGCAGGTGCTTGTCGATGCTGCAAAGCTAGGGCACCACATCCTCATAGACCTTGATAATGCTAGACTCAACTTGAGGGCCAACACAGTCATCAGCAACATGGACTTGGATGGCACCCAGGCTGTGATGGGTAAGATTAAGAGTCTGGAATAAAAGGTAGAGACTGTCAAGATTCGGTGACGCCGAGATATCGGTCAAGTCCTGCAAACCGTTACGGGGTGGCTAGGCTTCAACGTGCTCTTGCGTTGCGCCCTGCTCTTCCATGTGTGCCACTAATTTGGATAGCGAGAGGAGCCTTGAGATGGTGCCGAGGGCGTCGGCTTGAGCGAAGGACTTTAGAAGTAGAGAGCGGACAAAGGGGTGCGAATCAATTGATATTCTGAGTGAAGAACTATCTACATACATCCTGCTACTTTTACAGTTAAGAAGCAAGATGTGGAACAGGGTGGCGTAAGGAATGGAAACAATAAGGTATGAGGCAACCACATGGAGGCATTGTCCACAGTGATCAGAAATAGAATAAGGAATGTAGGCGGTATTAGAATAATAGAGTATGGCTGAAAATAAGATAATGAAATAGTGGGCGGGAAAAGAACAATAGAGGACGGCCTAAGATAAAACAATGGCAATGGCCAGGACAATGAGTGGCCGTCATGTTGTTCGGGGAAAATGGGTAAAGGAGTGGATAGGGGGTGAGGGAACAATGAAAGGGGGTGTACGAGGGGAGTGGTCCATACGATGTACCGGATGTGCCAAGTCGAGGTCACGCGGTGGTGCGAGATAATGCGGGTGAGGGCCGGTTGGTCGGTATTCCTGAGTAAGTCGGTACTCGGTGTTGCGGGCTTGACAGAGACTTGTCAAAGTTGTTATGCCAATGTAGACAGATAAAAGTAATAGGATCAAAATTTTCCCTTATTTACAACTGACAGATGATAG
The DNA here is from genome assembly GCA_003314385.1 of Gomphus sp. MG54. NCBI lineage: Eukaryota > Fungi > Basidiomycota > Agaricomycetes > Gomphales > Gomphaceae > Gomphus > Gomphus sp. MG54. Next base: position 6,191 of record QLPG01051153.1, on the reverse strand, counting down.
CAAAGAGTGATCACTATTTTTTGTTACAGTATACAGGCTATATACTACATGAAATACAGGGGGAACAAACACTTGAGACAAAATACAGGAGGGATGCATTATATATGAAATCAGAAGGACAAAATATATTTTACAGGAATTGGGAAAAGAAATGGACAATCAACAACAATAGGGTGCATATATATAACCTATGTGCCTCAAAAGCAAACATGTTTTCTGAGGACAGTGGCTAGCCAGGCCTCTGCAATACTGATGATGATTGGAACAAATAACCACTCAAAGGACTGTGAACAATCAACATAATTCTTGAATATAACATCAACACTCAATGAAAACACTCTGGTCTTTTCACACATGGTTATAGGTTATTATGGCAAGTAATTGCCTGTATTAAATGTCATACTAATCTATTCTGATTCTCATACACTCAACTTTCACTAGCTTTGTGATCACACATGACTCGACATGATCCTCCCTTGTGACCCTATGTGATGCCTTGAATCACTCTGCACAGGCACTTCATTAGGGTATATATCAGGATGGAAAGGCAATAGATATTGAATAAGGGCTGGGGAATTTTGGAAATAATACTAGAAAATTAATTTAGATGCTTCCTGAATATTTCATGGAGACAGATGGTCAGAGCACTCGAATATCAATGAGATCAGCACAAAGCAACAGTTTTGACTGAATATCTACACATATATGGGTTTGGGAAGAGTGATTGGCATGGGTAATCCCCAGGTATATTATTTCTACCCCTACCTGTACCCAAGAGTGCCCTTACCCTTAACAATAGGTAAAGGGTTATCATGAGTACAGGTATGGGTACCCATGGGTTCAGCAGGTATTGTTCTTACCTACCACCCACAATGGGTATAAATTTACCTGATACTCAAAATCAATATATTTTCATATTTTAAAAAATCAGTATTTATGTAAATATTACCTGTAATAGAATCCCAACCCACAGTGTGCTTGTCCTGAGGATTGGTAACCTCATCTAGGGAATGGCACAGGCCACCCACAGGTCAAATGTGGGTGACCTGCATCCAATCCATAGGGAACCTGAACCCATCAACCCATGGTTTTTTTCCCATGGGTGGATGGGTATTGGGTCCATGGCATATGGGTACATGTGAATATTGTATGCATGCTTATGACAGGTATCATACATGTGCATGTGCAGCACACAGGAATGCATATGACAGATGTCATATATGTGCATGTGTGGCACATGACATGCATGTTATATGCAAACACATATGCATATGACAGGTGTTGTATGTGCATGCATGCATGTCCTATGCATACACATATGACAGGTCCTTGAGATGGTAGCCACACGGTAAGTATTACATCTTGAGCAAGTCCCAAGGTGCATGTCATACATGTGCACATGCACACATACATAGTTGACACCATGGGTTGGGCCCAGGTTGCTGGTGCTCTCAGCTTGACCTGTACCCAAATCCAAGGATACCTGACCCAGTGACCCATGCAGGTTTGTGTAACCCATGCTATTCCCTAACCTTATCCCCTAATGTATCCTTGATATTGTGATCCTTCACCAAACCAAGTGTGCTCCAAGATCTGATGCAAATAAGGGCTGGAGTCATCCTAGCTGAAAGGTTTTTCTGAATATAAGGCAAACCAAGATGGCCTTGGCTGAATACATATTGTAGCTTCAAAATTTTATTAGAATTGAAAGAATGTAACAAATATTTAATAAAAAGTTACTTACTAGGAATAGACAGATAATTATGGGCCATGTGTGATAGACAGGGAAAAGTGGACCTCCTCTCATGCCACCATTTGAGAGCATTTGTTACATTCTCCACATCATTAGCAAGATAATATTCAAGCTCATCTTGATGTTGAGATGTGTGTCAAGCCCGCAACACCGAGTACCGACTCACTCGGGAATACCGACCAACCGGCCCTCACCTGCATTATCTCACACCACCGCGCGGCCTCGGCTTGGTACATCTGGTACATCGTATGGACCACTCCCCTCGCCCCTATCCACTCCTTTACCTGTTTCCCCCGAACAACATGACGGCCACTCATTGTCCTGGCCTGTTAAGTCCGTGTGTCAGGCACTTAGCTAGCACTTCCGAAGGGGGTTTCCAGGTTAGTGCGGAGGTCCGTAATGGGGCCGAGGACCGAAACGGAAGTCGGGCGGACTACGGACGGGGGATGGGGGCGCCGGGAACTCAGGGTAGGTCGCGGAATGATCCAATCCGGTCGCTGAGGTGTTCGAGGTTGAAGGGACTTGGCTTCAACTTATGTGTTGCGCCCTCCTCGATCATCTGTCCCTAATTTCGGAAAGGAGGCGGGAGTTTACCGGAAATGAATCGGAAACTAGTGGGAGACTAAGTCGATATTCGTACTAGCGAACAGTCTAGTCGACTGGAAGACTATATATATGTGACTATCCTTGTACTATCTTTGACGGTCATAAAACAAGGGAAAAAGGGAGTACAAGGGGTCAATATAAGGGAGAACAAGGGAGTGAGGTATGTGATAGTCCTGCGCGTCGGTTATCAATCGTAATGGAACCTTGATTTTCGGAGTCTTCGGAGGGTCGGATTCGCGGTCTATGGAGGGTTGGAATCGCGGGACCTCAGAATGTATTTCGGACATTCGGAAATCGGTTGTTCGGGCTTTGGTTGATTGGAAAGGTCCGGAAATGGTGCGGGTGGTTGTGGGGTTTTGTCAAGATCTAGACAGTTATGGTTCAGTCCTTTGTATAAAGGCTCTGATATTGTGTGAAATCTACCTAGACAGTTATGGCTAAGTAAAGAAAGTAAGTCTATGTCAAACGACCACCTAAAGCTAAAGATACTCACTTCAGTCCTTTGTATAAAGGCTGAAGTGTCGGAAAGTGAAATGTAAACTATATAGGTCCTGACTGTGAATTCTCACGCTGAAATATAATCTCAGGTTAAGCATTAGACAAGATAAAAATAAAAGAAGAAATGGTGAATGTTCAGAATGATACTGTCTTTCTTGTCCCAAGCTTCACACACCCCCGCAATCTGAACATTCTACTCCATCCCCAATAGCTTGAGGCATCGTTCATGCTCAAATCTGTTCAAGGCTTTGGTCAGGAAGTCTGCCCCATTCGAAGTGCCGGGTATGTGAGAAGAGCGAATGATTTTTTGGCGGATCAGTTCACGTATGAAGTGCCAACGAATGTCTATGTGTTTTGAACGACTGTGATACACTGGGTTTCCTGAGAGAGCCCCAGCCCCAGTGTTATCGGAATAAATGTCAAGGGGCCCTTCAAGTCTCAGTGTCAATTCTTCAAATAATTGTCTGATCCACACGGCTTCTTGGCAAGTTATTCCCATGGCATAATATTCTGCTTCCGTGGTTGAAAGAGCCACGGTGCTTTGTTTCTTTGATTTCCAAGAAACAGGTCCATTTGCAAGCATAAAGACGTAGCCGCTGGTCGATTTCCTGTCACGTGAATCCTCTGCGTAGTTCGCATCGCAATACGCCCAAGGTGTCGTGTGTTTTTCTTGAACAGATGTGGCATCTCTCTTGTACACGATACTCATCTCCTTCGTCCCTTTTAGGTACCTTAGGACTCTTTTCGCCGCGTTCCAATCATGCATCGTTGGATTCTTGTTCGACTGAGACAAGAATTGCGTCACATACGCGATATCGGGCCGCGTTGACATGGCGGCATACGTGAGTGAACCGGTGAGTGTTTGGTATAAATTAGCGTTCTCGAACGACGAGTCATCGGTGTTTTGAAGGTGCGAACCCTTGTCAACCGGCGTACCTACGATGTTCGCCTCGTTCATGTTGAACCACTGAAGGATGGAATCGATATACTCGGATTGGGATAGCTTTAGGGTCCCCAGGTGAGTATCTCATGTCACTAGGATACCCAGTATTTTGAATGGTTTTGACGCGTCTTTTTGTTTTATTTTGTAGTATTTTTGAATATCCGTCATCAAGCTTGATTCCTCTCCCTCGCTCGAGCAAATACCCGTAACATCGTCCACATGGGTGTCTATGGCTATTACCCCTTTTCCGGTTCTCCTTGTAAAGACTCCACTGTCACTTCCGAGGGGTAAGAACTGCAAAATCCTCAATTTTTCTTCTAGATCCTCCCTCCACGCTCGCGCAGCTTCAGGTAAGCCATATAGTGCCTTGTTTAATTTAGCCACTGTTCCAGGTTTGCCATAGCCGTCCGGGAGGTTTATGAACACGTCATGTTCAATTTTTCCGTGCAAGTATGCCGAGTCTACATCCCATGCGAAGATGCGAAGATTTCTGATTGTGGCGAGGGCTAGCAGAACTCTAAGGGATGTTATTCGGGATACCGGCGCGAATGTGTCGTTCAGCGAAATGTGAGTTTTCTGTTTGTCGCCTCGAACGACCCATCGTGATCTGAATTTCTTCTCTCCTGATTCCAGATTCTTGACCGTGTGCACCCACATCCCTGGTAGGATTTGGACTCCCTTCGGTAAGTCTCTTTCTTCCATTTCTGTCCAGGTATTCATTTCTTCCAGCTTCGATAGTTCATAATCCATCGCGTCTTTCCACAACTTCCCATCCGGCGAGTTCAAAGCACCCAAATGCCCTTTGGGTATAATTGTCTGGGATACGTTGTCCAAGTTGACTGCTTTTGTAGTGAGTACGCTGATGCTATTGTCTTGCTCTTTTAGCCGTTCTGATCTCCTTGTTGGTTCAGAACCCCATACTTCCGCTGTGGTACGTCTTCTCGTCTCATCTCCTCTTCCCTTCGCTCCTTCTTCAATCTTTTCATTTGTGTCAGGGAATTCCACTTCCATCGGTTCATCTTCATCCTCCCCTGTACGGTGTCCTTTCCCTTCTACGAAGATCGCGTTGCGTGTTCAGATTTTCTTCTTGTCTCTGTCTATGACAGTGTATATGGAGTCCCCATCATATCCGATAAGTCTACATTCTTTTGCTTTGTCGTCTAACTTGGACCGAGTTTCATCAGGTATCTTCACGAAACACTTGGAGCCGAAAACCCTGAGATGACCTATGGAGGGTGCGTGTCCGTAAACCTTCTCGTAAGGTGTACTATTGTCCGGGAGGATTCTTGTAGGACATCTGTTCCTTACATAGATGTGAGTTGACATTGCTTCTCCCCACATATCTTTTCCAAACTCCGAGTCCCTCAACATTGTTCGTGCCCCTTCGATGACCACCCTGTTCCTTCTTTCGGCTCGCCCATTCAACTCTGGATTGTAAGGAACTGAGGTGATTATTGTGATACCTCTGTCCTGACAATGTTTCTGAAGTTCGCTATTGATGAATTCGCCTCCATTATCCATCTTCAAGGTGTGCACTCTAGACTGAAACTTGTTCTCTATCGCTCTATCAAGATTCATGATCGCTTCGGTTGCCTCGTCTTTGTGCTTTAATTGGAAAGCAAAACCGAATCCTGAACAATCATCACTGATGATGAGACTGTATCTGGCGTGCGTCCACCTTGCTTCTGGAGTCATCGGTCCCACTAAGTCACTGTGTAAGGTCCCAAATGTTCGAGTGTCCCTTTCTTCTCTACGCTCGAACGACTTTTCATCCATCTTCCCGAAGACACAATCTTCGCAGGTACCTTTCAAATGTACGTCCGTTACTTCCATTCCTTTTACAGCCTTGGAGTTGACCATGTTCTTTAGCGTACTTTCTCCAAGGTGTCCGAGTCGTCTGTGCCATGTTGACAGGTCTGTACCAACTGAGTCCCTTTTCACCGCTGCCATTATGCTTCCTTGGGAAGGTGCGATTTTCATAATGACTTCATATAACTCTCCACCAAGTAATCCTTCGGCATAGGTGGCTTCTCCTCTCAAGATTTTGATGCGACCGCCCGAGATACGACTTTCGAACCCTTTTTGGTCCAGGACTTTGAGCGAGAGAATTTTTCCATCTGCTTTGGGAACGTGCATGACGTGAGTCAATCTGATCTTGGTTGTTTTTCCTCCATAACTGACTTCCGTTTCTATATCTCCCTCGCCTATGCCTTCAACCAGATTGTTCCCGAAGGCCTTGATGGTTCTATTTGTCTCGTATTTCAGATAGGTGGTAAAGTCCGCTCGATTGGGTGATACGTGCACAGTGGCGGCTGAATCTGCAATCCAGACATCCGGGTGACTTCCAGAACCGCACGTCCATACTATTGCAGAGTCGGTCAAGGTTTTGAC
>QLPG01051149.1:0-13571 GCA_003314385.1 Gomphus sp. MG54 | reverse complement strand
GTGAGTAAAACAATACATGACAATGGCCATGCGGTGGACCCTGAACTGAACTGGACAAACATCTCTGAGAAATGAAGGGATTATATTAAAACAAAATAATTGAAATAAATAACGGACCTCTGAACTCACCATACATCGCTCTGAGAACCTTCAGGTGTGAGGGATGTATACAACGCCAGATGAGGTGATTTATATAGAGGTAATTTGAGGATCACGGTCACTTATTAGTTAATGCAGCACGGAAACATTGATCTACTAATCAATTGAAAGATCTGTAGATGGATATCGTTTCTGGGAGTTTCTTAAACTAAACCAAACCCCCGGAAGGGGAACAACTGTATCGCCACAAATGCTCTTCCAAGCATGATTGTATCCACGTGTAAATAAATGTGTAAACATGTAGAAAGTCTTTTGCAATTACTTCAACACGAATGAAGAATCAATAAGAGAGGGAGGATATGTTCAAAAGGTATACAGAGCTTCCAGGGTTCATCTCCTATAGCCGTTAAAAAAAATTATACTCGACGACAAGCTAATTGAGCCTCCCGTTGGAGACCTTCTAATGCAGAATGCGGCAAGAATTCTTAATACAAAGTCAATTTAACAGAATGATGACATACTAAATACACAGCTCACTTTGTTCTTGATATTCTCTAGTACAGTTCTTGGTGCAAGTAACTATACGATCCGAGTGTTCTTGATCTCAAGGCCTTTCGTGTCAAAGTACTGTCCCGAAATGAAGCTCCAATGAAGGTTGGCCGTGAGCCATCCTTCAAGACTGGAAACATAACGTTCTACGTTCTTATCTATTACTGGACCCCAAGAAGTCAGATTGTGCCGAGTTTTGTGGAAGGTGTCAAGGGCTTTGAAGCACATATCTCCTACACAATCAACTGCGTCTTGGAGCTTGCGGCCTTCAACATTCATGGAAATGATGACCACATTATGAGATTCGCCGCACGCCTGTTTCTTGTTGAATGAGAAGAGATCCTACAACCGAACAACTTTAGATACACATAACGCACAGCATGGGACCGATGGGACACCCACATTGGACCACGTGCAAAAATCGTTAACGGACTGTTTAAGAGATCTCATTGTGGGGTCTTCGACCACACATTCGGGAAGATCGATGTCGAGGGTGTATTCGACAAAGTCCATGAGAGGCTTGAGTACGCTGGTGTCCCGCCGGATCTCAATGTACTCTTTGGTGGTAGGGATCACACCAGTTTAGCGATGGTCGGCTTGGACATGACGAGCATCGAAGAACAACCCCAAGTTCTCCTTGAGGCGAGCTTGAAAACTTGGTGAACTGTTTCGTGTGCATCGGAGCCAAAGGCTGCACGATTCGAGTTGTGAATATATGCGCTATGTGCAACTGGTTTGAGGATGAATGAAACTCACTCTTGTGACAACTTGCTCAGGTCGAGCTCCTGTGTCGAATGTATCTTTCCCAGAACGTGCGTAGGGAGATAGGCATAGGGAAACCAGAAGGCATTCATAACCACATCTGCGATCATCTCGTTACCCATGATCATCAAGTCTTTGGAGACGTCCCCGTAATGGAATATGAGCTGCATGAAGTCACAGATGCTCCGTAGGCGGTCATCATTCGTATTGTAGTATGCATATGCAGAAAAATTCCCTGCGGAAAGCACAGACAACTTGCGATGTTTCTCTTCGGTGAAATCACTACATCCATTCTCGTACCAGGCGTCAGAGGCAGCGGCGATGGCATCTCCGTTGTAGTGGTATCTAAGAGAATAAGGGCAGCGTGATAGAGGATCAGGAAGTTGAAATGTGCCAGAAGGCGCCATTAGAAAGTGTAAGCTGGAAGGGGGAACAGGTGACGAGCTCACCATTTTTGCGGTTGCGTCTTTTGTTTTCAACGAGACGGTCTGTGATCCGAGAATTTTCACGAGGCTAGACTGGAATGATTATTTTGCTATGCAGGCCCAACAAAAAAAAAAAAAAACCAAACGGGGAGAACGTCTGTCAACCGGAAAAGGTATGGCAGGAGGGTGCGGGCATTCCCAGTGCCAGCTTACTCTATTGCATCATGCCAAACTCTCTGCTTTGTTCCGCTCAAGCGGTCTCAGCCACGAACTCGACAAGGTAGGTTCGGTTTCCAATAGTCTCCAAGAACTTGAACAAAAGCAAGCCTTTTAAATAGCTGTCATAGCTTAGGCATGGGCACAAGGCGATGTAGCTCTTCCTGCATAAGTCAGGAACGAGATCACGAAGGCAGGCGGTTGACCAGAAGACATTGGTACCAACACGGGCCTAGATTCTCTTTTGAGAATGAGCTCTATCTGGTCATCATATCTCAAGTCGGTGATTGTAAGCTTGCAGGCCTACAGAGTGTTGGACCCACTGCACCACCACCAACCAGAATGCCCATGGTCAGACTGGCCCAAGACAGCTCACTCTGCTTGACGTTACACCCAACCCCCTACTTTTCAGCCATCTCCAATTCATCCCTCCCTCCCACACACCCTCATTATGAAATTTAGGTGGTGCTGAGCAAGGACTGCGGAAATGACAACAGTTTGGCTTGAGCGGAGGTAAAGGCTCATTGCAGATGAGGAATTACAAAGCATGTGTGACTACATAATGTGTAACATGGTAACCGACGATGCTCAGATGTGATTAAAGTCTACAATAACAACCTTCCCTGAAGCATATCCAAAACATGCTTTGGATTTTGAGAATGAATGTGTGTAAAAGCCACGAAACTCAGGGGGGAAGTAGCAAGGTGCAAATGGAGGGTCTGTAATAATCCAGTCCTTATCCCAAGATAGGGACGCGAGATGCTCCTCCGGGGCGACGATTTGAAATGCACCTCGGAAGATATGGGTGACTCGGCTTCCGTCTGGCAATGGGATGGAAGCAGAATCGAACAATGCGGTCGATTCGCCGGTGCTGAGGTTCCAGATATGAATTGAATCGTGTAGTGCACCGAAGACGACTTGTGTTCCGTCAAGTAAAAAGGCAACGGATGTGAAAGATACTTGATCCCCCTGGAGTATATGGTCTGTTAACCCGGTAGTCGTATTCCATATTCGGACTGAGCCCTCTAGCGAGCCAGACGCCACATGTGTACCATCAGGGGAGAAACCAACACACCACACGGAATCTGAATGTCCCTCAAGTATCCGCTCGACCTTGACTGTCCTGGTATTCCAAATCCGGACAGAGTGGTCGACTGAACCAGAAACCACACGGGTCCCGTCAGGTGAAAATGCAACACACAGCACCGCAGCTGAATGGTCCGTCAGTGTGTGCCTTAACCTGCCTGTATCCACATTCCATATCCGCACTGACTTGTCGCCTGCACCAGACGCGATTTGCTTTCCATCAGGAGAGAAGGTCACAGAATTCACAGAATCGACATGACCCTCCACCACACGCTCCACCTCTCCCGTGCTGGCATTCCAGATCCGAATTGAGTTGTCTTCTGATCCAGAAACGACCCGTGTGCCATCAGGCGAAAATGCCACTGACGTCACCCGACGAGAGTGTCCCATAAGTCTGGGTTCTCTCTGCCCCGGAATCACATGCAACGGGCGAGATGTGTTGGGTGATCTTTCACGTGAGACTGTACTCGATTTTAATTGCTTCACATTCCAAATCCGGACAGAGCAATCGAATGACCCAGAGACGATGCGTGTCCCGTCACGACAGAATGCAACAGACCGCACGGGACTCGCATGTCCCTTGAGCACGTGCTCGATTCTTCCCGTCCCTGCATTCCAGATGCAGATCGAACAGTCAAGACAGCCAGCCACGATTCGGGTCCCGCCAGGTGAGAAGGCAACAGATCTCACCGGACTCGGATTTCCCTCCAGTATACGCTCAATCTCCCCGTTTGTAGCATTCCAGATACGGAGTGAGCTGTCACGGGAACCGGACACAACACGTGACCCGTCAGGGGAGAAAGCGACAGAATACACCCAATGTGAATGGCCATCCAATATGCGCTCCATCTCTCCGTTTGCTTCATTCCAGATTCTCACCGTCATATCTCTGGACCCAGACACGACACGTGTGCCATCAGGTGAGAAATCCAGAGACTCCACCCAATCGGAATGCCCCTCTAGTTCCCGCTCTGTCTCCCCAGAAACCACACTCCAGACGCGAATGGACTTCCACGATCCAGACACGAGATGCATCCCATCAGGTGAGAGAGCTACAGCCAGCACCGCATTCAAATGACCCTCATGTGTGCGCACCGTGTTTCCTGTATTTGTATCCCAGATGTGCACTGACGCATCATCCGAACCAGACACAACACGTGTCCCATCATGTGATATGGCAACACACCTCACCACGTCTGAATGCCCCACCAGCATGCGTTCCAACTCGCCCGTAGCCGTGTCCCAAATACGAACAGACTTGTCGTATGAACCAGAGACAACTCGGCTGCCGTCACGAGAGAACATCACAGAGGATACCTCTGCACGGTGTCGCATGACTTGCTCGGATGTCAGCCCCCATGAATCCGCAACACCCACGACGACTTTGGCTTGAGGTACGCTGCACAAGGATGTCGCATACTTCTGTCGGAGTAGGGATTGTTTCGGAATCCATGTCAACGCCGAGCGATAGGTGTTGAGGCAGTGATGGCTGATAGCTTCAGATCCCATCTGGAGGCATCGACGAGCATCATCGAACAACAACCAGTGCTTGTTGTGCATCTTCCGGTATTTCTGTAAGATTGATGAGCTAGAATTCATTTCCAAGCAGGAAACTCACTGATATCGCCTCTGTTGCCTTCCGAAGAGACTTGACACCCGATTCTAGCTCACCAAATGCACTGAGGCACTCGAACCAGTGCAAGATATGGTTATCGGCAAATTCAGCAACACCGTCGAGCATCGTGGATGGATTTGCAGGGGACGACGCTTCCAGCAGATGAAATGCCCAATATATGCACGAGTATCGGAGGGCCTCCGGAATTACATCAGGATCGGTGATCTCATGAGGGAGTGTTCCAATCAAATCTTCAACCAAGTCACAAATATTACGGCAAAGTGACTTATTCATGCATTGAAGACAGTTGGTGGCCAGTTGATGGTGTGCATCCAATTCATCTACGCTGTGCGCTAGGCAGCGCTTGGGATCAACGATGAATTCACGGAAAGAGGCGTGGAAGATGGTGACATGTCCATCATTGGTAGATGGAATATGGATTACCGACCGAAATCGAGATAGGTCAATCTCAACCTGGTCGCATGTCTTCTCTAACAAGGAAGCGATCCCACTGATGGACAATGGGATTTGCACACAGACCACTGCGGCAAGCAACTCCTGTCTCGCCATCTTTTCTGAGTCAATCAGGAGATTCCTGAATGCTTCCTCCATGATCAAATTGTAGAAACTGTCCAGAGACGGGAGAGGCAACGCCAAGCGTGTGAGTGAAGTTATACGTGTCTTTGGATTTACGTCCGTGTCGTCGATATACCGCACCGCAGTAGCAGCGTATATGAATAATCCATCTGACTTGTCAAGAAGACTCTTTATCTCGTGTTCGGATGGCCAGGGAAGGTTAGGCTCGGAATATCGGTGCTTTGTCGCAATCTTTGACAGTGAAGATCTGAGGTAGGTTTCAATATCGGTTTTTTCGTCGTCCAGAAATGATCCTTTATGAAGGGAGAATTCCTGAAGAGAAGATTCAGGATTGTGATGGAAGGATGCAGTGATCCAGGACTCAGGTCGACTGGTAATGCAGAACTTCAGAGGTATGTCCACCACACCATCAAGGATTGTCTTTATTAATAGCTTTACTTTCCTAGGTTCCAAGCATTCGTCTAATGCATCGATAACAACAATATTGCCAAGCAAATGTTGGTTTCTGGTGACAGGCCTAATGGGCTCTATCACCAGCAACTTGAACTGGTCAGAGATGGAGTTGAGATCGGTCACATCAGGTGTGTTTGTGAGAAGATCGTGCATTGCTGTTCGTATCCCGGGGTTAGATCGAGCCAGCATGTTGGCTATCGTAGGAATAATCCGCGTTGCGTCAGTTAATGCTGAGCTTGAGCGAGAACAAAAAAAGCTGGCCCCAAGAATCTTCTGCTTATCCAAACGGTGGCTCAGAGTGTGAGCAATGCTTGTCTTTCCTGTTCCAAGCTGACCGTTTAGCCAGTAGACCTTTGCGGCCGAAGCATCGTGCGCCCATCTATCGAGGTCACCCAATATCTGTACACGGGTGTTCTCCATACACCCCGGAAATTCGACATCTTCGGTGGCATTGCGTGTGTTGTAAGATGCCCGTTTAGCAGGATTGAGCAGGCCTAAAACATCGACCGGAGGGTCTATACAGGTGTGAGGATGGAAGTGAGATGCACTAAGTGGTCACCGCACGTATATTGGTGATCGGTATATTCACGTCACCCTTTGTATCTAACAGGTACAAAGAAAATGTTTCAGCCCTTCCCTTCTCCGTTATTTGCTTGACAAGCACGCTCACTGAAGGTGATATTTCTCAAGTCAAGGTTTATGCCCCCTGACGAAGATGTAGATTGTGGATTGGTGTGCAAGATTTCAGACATGATACTGTTAGGTGATGATGGTATGGATGGGTCGACGCAGCGACGTGGGTATGTGCACAATAAGTTCGCACGCACGTTCCTAGTGTGAGGCGATGCCAGCGCCCAGTGCCAATAGAACACTGCGCGGCACTCAAGATAATATCAAATACAACGCGTCTATTGCAGCGTTTTAGCACCGGTTTGGTGCCCTTATTATACTGTATTGATTGTTCCTGGGTGGCAGTGATTTGCTCACGATAATTTTTTGCAATGTAATAGTCGTCAGTGCTCTTCAGTGCACACGCAAGTTCACAATATACATATACAATAAAAATTTATGCAAAGCTATGTACAGAGATAATACGAGCTCCTCCAGGTCCTGGGATAGTCCTGACAGTTGAAATCGGGTCTCTAGAGTATTTGCTAAGTTGTCGTGGTACATGGATCGACGAGGATCGGGCGCGAGTATCAATCCGAGTACCTGCTGGTGCAACAAAATGGCATCCCCGAGGTCTTCAGGCCTACCTGAGTATTTGAATCGTGCGCAGAGAGCCGTAGCGAGATTGTTGAGACACATAGGTCGTTCAGAATTTGATTCATTTACAACCTCCAGAGCTTGTCGGTGAAAATCAATCGCCTCCTCCAGGTCCTCGCGTTGACCATACTGCTCAAATCGAGTCAACAAGGTGCTGGTGAGGTTGTTGAGGGACATATGTCGAAGATAATGGGATGTGGGCCGCAGTTTGAGTGCCTCCCGGAAAAATAAAGTGGCCTCGTTCAAGTCCTCGTGTTGACTTGACTGGGTAAAGCGAGTCCTCAGAGCATAGGCCAGGCTGTCCAGGGAAGAGGCACGCTCAACATGAGATGGAGGTCGGAGCCTAACAGATTCTCGGTTCAAAGTAATCTCCTCGTCCAATTCCTGATGGCGACCTGACTGTTCGAATTGTGTCATTAGAGCGTAGGCAAGGTTAGTGAGGGACATATGTCTATCTGGATGAGGCTCAGGTCGCAGATCAAGTGACTCTCGGAGGCATACAATTGCGTTCTCCAGATCTTCTGAGAGACCTGATTTCAAAAACCGTTTCCGTAGGGCTGAAGCGAGATTGCTGAGGGAAGTGGAGCTATGCCCATTGCCGAGGGGTCGCAGCTCACATGCTTCTTGATACAAAGAAATGGCCTCTTCCAGATCTTCGTGTTGACCCAATTGCTCACATTGTGTCAATAAGTTGGAGGCGAGGTTGTCGAGGACCCAAACTCGATCAGGATGAGATGGAGGTCTTAGTTCAAGTGCCTCTCGGAGGAGGAGAGTACTTTTTTCCAAGTCCTCGCGTTGACTGGAATATTTATATCGGCTCGATAAGGCACAGGCGAAGTTGTTGAGGGAAAAAGATCTATCAGGATGGGATTTATGTTGCAGCTCTAGTCCCCGTTCATATAAAGAAATGGCCTCCTCTAGATTCTCGCGTCGACCCAGCTGTTCAAATCGTGTTGATAAGCTGAAGGCAAGGTTCTCGAGGGATAAATTTCGCTCGGGATGGGATAAAGGTCGCAGCTCAAGTGCTTGTCGGTGCTTGTCGATGGCCATCTCCAGGTCCTCCCGTCTGCCACATTGCATGAATCGCCTATATAGGCCCATGCCGAGGTTGAAAAGAGACAAAGATCTTTGAGAATGGGATAGTGGCAGCAACTCAAGTGCTTCTTGGAGCAATCGAACAACCTCTTCTAGGTCCTCGGGTTGACTTGATTTCATGAATCGTACCTGCAAGATGCATGCAAGGTTGTTGAGAGAATAAAATCGCTCAGGGTTGATAGAAGCTTGTAGCTGTAGTGCCTGCCGATAAAGTGAAATGGATTCGTCTAGATGTTCCGGACTATCCGACTGCGTAAACTGTCCCCACGCGGTATTGACACCATTGAGGATAACTGCGGCATTGGTCTCAGTTGACGTTACCAGTGAGGAGTTTACAACGTTTTCTGGTTGTGATCTTTCAAGTTCGTTTTCCATACAGACACTATCACCAGTCTGGCCACTCTGAAAATAAATCATACAGGAGATATTAATGACTTTGTGTAGCCACTATAACTAGGCGCACTTCTGGGGTTAAATTTGAAATATCGTGTTCTAATTGTTCCATGACGATGGTTTATTCTTTCTAAAACGAAGGGTATGAGCACTACACATCGAGAGTGGTCTGACAGTACTTACACGAGAGGGAAGGTTGTCGTGGTGGATAACAACTGAGGATAAGGATCTGCAAGGCTGAAGTTAGGAAGTTAGGGGTTGGGCCTAGACCGTGGTTGGCGGTGCTTGCCTGCCACGCTAAGCGCACAGCCCTTTTCTCCCTTGTTCTGCATATTTCGCCGGCTTGTGCTCTTATATGGTCTTATAAGTGACAGGCGTGTTGAGAGAATCGTAGGCTGATTATGCGCGCTACTGGCCTACATCAAATGAAATCCAAAAGTCACATTTCCTTGTTCCTCACAAATATTTATCATCGTCAGGTGCATAGGCCGGTCAAAAGAGAACACAATAATGCATTTAACTCGTTCATCTCTTGGAATAATTTTATGTATCATATCAAATTGCAATTGAAATTTTTACTTATCGTCCCGTGGGCACAGAATCTCAAGGCCTTTCTCTTTCATGTTCGTTATTGCCATTCATTGGCCGATGTGGTTATCTCTTCTGTGTAGACAACTGCTGCACCATAAAAATAGACATATATTTATATAACTCCATGATGGTGTCTACTACTTTTCTCCGCACATAGACTATTCTGCCAATAGACTCAGCTGAATATTCTGTTCACGACCCTTATTCGGACAGCTCACACGGTATGCTGCACCTTTCTCATAACTAATACAATCAATTAGCTGTATCTTCAAGGTCCGTGGATAAACTCTCGACCTCAGGCAATTTTTGAAGCCTAGACTTAATGTCTGCAGCTACTTTTTACCGTTCATCCTCTCTGCGTCTATCTCCACTACACACCCTTCTAGATCATTTTCTCAAATGTGGTTCTGATATTCGTTCATGTTCAAACCCATTTCCCATACCATGAGAATGGTTTAAGTGTGCCCTTGCTCATGCATTGGCTTTTATCCTTCCGGGAACCGATTCTCCGACTACACCTTCTTCACTCCTGACTGAACTTCTTCCCCATTCTTCCGCCCGAAGATATCAAGATCCAACTTCCACTTTCCGCGTGACATCTTGATACCTGATGTACAGGGTCCAGTGGGTTAATCTTTCCAAAAAAAAGAAAGAAAGCAAAAAAAAAAAACAACAAAAAAAAAAACAGCCACTTCCCTACTCTAATCAACACAGCAGCTTCTCCGGCGGACGATTCAAAAAAATCGTATTCCGTCTGATTGATGCAACCTTCTGTCACTCTTTCGTGTCTTTGGTAGTGCAATACGGCCGTGCACGAGAAGGTAGGATCCGTGGAGTTGTGCACCGGGAAGTAACCACCATACACAGGAAGCGGGAAAACGGGTTGAAGAGGCTGTGTAGTGCCTCTCGGGGTCGCGCAGACCAGCATGAATTCATATCCTGATATTTTGGTGCCATTTCGTGGTCCGTTAAGGTGGTATTCAGTCTCATGGAGGTGGCAAAGCATAAGAGTCGCAACTAATTGTGACTTACGAGCAAGTTTAATGCGGGGAAGGGACCACAAGAGTCGCCTGAGACAGGTGAACGAAAGACATGAGGATGTCCCATATGAGGATATCCCCCAGGGAATTTGGACGTAACTGGGAGAGGTTTCCCAGAAAGCTTGTAGTGAATGCACCTATAGATCGGTTGAAAGACATCTTATTCCCTTCCTAAAGTTTTCAACTCTTAGTTCGATATAAGAAACTCTTTGAAGAGCTTTTACATAGACACCCAGCGAGCGCTGGTGCAGGTGTACGGCATCGGTCTTTAAGTACGTGATTAGTATATACATTAAGTACTTACCAGGAAACCAAAACTCATGCTACATCTCACAGGTGGCAAAAACCAAAACAGATAAAACCCGATCACTTCTGCAAACAACCTTATCCCCACCAAAATAGAGATGTGAGATGAAGACGCAGCATCTTCGCATGTGTGTGCACAGTTTGAACCCGGCAGACAGGGCGTATAACCAGATGCGGCTGCTGTTGGAAGAATGTTGCAACTAGATCAAACAGAGAGAATCTCAACTCCGGTCAAGAGACTATATTCACTATGTACCTAGATCATATAGGGAAATGAGCACTAATATATCAATGAAACTTAAGCAGGTGCACAAGGGACACACAGACTAAATAAAAAAGGCTCCTCAGTGTGGTCAAACACTATGTTATTTGAAAATAACTACCTAAATAAAACAGACTACAAGTTGTTAGGAACAATATTATATTACAATTATTTTGCTCACCTCCTCAGTGTGGTCAAACACTGAGGAGAAGAGAAATGACAATACGCGATGAGAGCGCACATACACTATACTCCCGGTGATGTCATATCTGACCGGGAGTGAAAACGATGGTTTGGAACGCGCCGGCAACTTCCGGACAGAATCAAAATACAACGTTCGCGTCGTTAAAAATACAAGAATATAAAATTTTCATTGGCGAAAAATTAAAGAAAAATTAGAAGAAAAATAAAATGAAAATATACCGATAATTCCCCATCAAAAGAATGTGGAAAAACGATATTTTTGTTTATATTAGACTTGACTTGTTGGAATAATCCCAACAGATCAAACAGAGAGATTAGGTAAATTTTGTCAGTTAATGATAAAACGTAGCTAAGAGGATATTCACATCTCAGCTCCGGTCAACAGACTGAGACGCTCGTATACGCGTCACGACTAATCTATCATAAAGGTAGAGCTCGTCATCCTCAACAGCTGCCCTACCCAGAAAATCATGGATAGGTCACACTCCACAATTTTCAATGTCGCCGACCTTGAAAATAATCTGTAAGTCAGCCAGCTTGAAGGGGGAACGTAATTGCAGAGAACGCCATATTATAAAGACCACAGGTTATGAGCGTAATGTGAAAATCTGAAATGCTTCTCTGCACGTGTATCAGCGATGATATATTGTTCTACTGAAATGTTGTTATTTTGTGTGTCCCTTACGGTTCTAATCCTTTTTTTTTTTTTTTTCAAAGTCTGTTTTTATCCATATGAGGGCATTTCTCGCTTACAAACATCTAAATAAAATGGCTGTGAGTAAAATAATACATGACAATGGCCATGCGGTGGCCCCTGAACTGAACTGGACAAATATCTCTGAGAAATGAAGGGATTATCTTAAAAAACAAAATAATTGAAATAAGTGATGGACCTCCGAAGTCACCATATATGACTCTGAGAACCTTCAGGTCTGAGGGATGTATACAACTCCAGATGAGGTAAGCCTTTATCTAGAGGTACTTCGAGGGTCACAGTCACTTATTAGTTAATGCAGCACGCATACATTGATCTACTAATCAATTCAAAGATTTGTAGATGGATATCTTTTTTTGGAGTTTCTTAAGCTAATTCAAACCCCCGGAAGGGGAACAACTGCATTGCCGAAAATGCTCTTCAAAGCATCATTGTATCTATAAGTGTAAACATTTAGAAGGCCTTTTGCAATCACTTCAATACAAATAATGATTCCAATAAGAGAGGGAGGATAGGTCAAACGTATACAGAACTTCCAGGGGTTATCACCTATAGCTGTTCAAATATTATACTCGACGGCAAGCTGATAGAGCCTTCCGTTGCAGACCGTCAATTCTGGATACAAAGTCAATTTAGTGGAAGTAACTCTACGATCCGAGTGTTCTTGATCTCAAGGCCTTTCGTGCCAAAGTACCGCCCCGAAATGAAGCTCCAATGAAGGTTGGCAGTGAGCCATCCTTCGAGACTGGAAACAAAACGTTCTACGTCCTGATCTATTGATGGATCCCAGGAAGGCAGATTGAGCCTGGTTTCGTGCAAGGTGTCAAGGGTTTTGAAACACATATCTCCTGCACAATCGACTGCATCTTGGAGCTTTCGGCCTTCGACATTCATGGAAATGATGACCATATTATAAGATTCGCCCCACGCCTGTTCCTTGTTGAATGAGAAGAGATCCTACAACCGAACGACTTTAGATCGACATAACGCACAGCATGCAACCGATGGGACACCCACATGTGCAGAAATTGTTAACGGACTGCTTAAGAGATCTCATTTTGGGGTCTTCGACGACACATTCGGGAAGATCGATGTCGAGGGTGTATTCGAGAAAGTCCATGAGAAGCTTGAGCCCTCTGGTGTCCCGCCGGATCTCAATGTAGTCTTTGGTGGTAGGGATCACACCAGTTTGGCGATGCTTGGCTTGGAGATGACGAGCATGAAAGAACAAGCCCAAGTTCTCCTT
Organism: Gomphus sp. MG54; assembly: GCA_003314385.1. Taxonomy (NCBI): domain Eukaryota; kingdom Fungi; phylum Basidiomycota; class Agaricomycetes; order Gomphales; family Gomphaceae; genus Gomphus; species Gomphus sp. MG54. The sequence goes on along the minus strand of QLPG01051149.1, from coordinate 651 downwards.
GAGGCGAGCTTGAAAAATTGGTGAACTGTTTCGTGTGCATCGGAGCCAAAGGCTGCACGATTCGAGTTGTGAATATATGCGCTATGTGAAGCTGGTTTGAGGATGAATGAAACTCACTCTCGTGACAACTTGCTCACGTCGGGCTCCCGTGTAGGATGTATCTTTCCCAGAGCGTGCGTAGGGAGATGGGCATAGGGAAACCAGAAGGCATTCATAACCACATCTGCGATTATCTCCGTAATGGAATATGAGCTGCATGAAGTCACAGATGCTCCGTAGGCGGTCATCATTCGTATCGTAGTATGCATAGGCAGAAAGCTTCCCTGCGGAAAGCACAGACAACTTGCGACGTTTCTCTTCGGTGAAATCACTACATCCATTCTCGTACCAGGCGTCAGAGGCAGCGGCGATGGCATCTCCGTTGTGGTGGCATCTAAGAGGATAAGGGCAGCGTGATAGAAGATCGGGAAGTTGAAATGTGCGATGAGGTGCCATTAGGAAGTGAAAGCAGGAGGAAGGATGGGGAAACAGGTGATGATTTAGACATTTGTGCGGTTGCGTCTTTGATTGTCAACGAGACGGTCTGTGAACTGAGAATTTTCACGAGGTTAGACTGGAATGAATATTTTGCAATGCAAGACCAACAAAAAA